>CM026078.1:27174980-27182480 GCA_014839685.1 Anableps anableps | reverse complement strand
CCAGACAGACAAAATGGTAATGGCGAACCAACCGGACATCGTGGTGGTGGATAAACAACAGAGGAAAGCCGTTGTGGTGGATGTAGCAATACCAAGCGATTGCAACATCAGGAAAAAGGAACACGAGAAACTGGAGAAATACCAGGGCCTCATAGAGGAACTGGAGAAGGCCTGGAAGGTGAAGACCACAGTGGTGCCTGTGGTCATCGGGGCCCTCGGGGCAGTCACCCCCAAACTGGAGCAGTGGCTAAAACAGATCCCAGTAACAACGTCAGACATCTCAGTCCAGAAATGCGCAGTTCTCGGCACAGCCAAGATACTACGCAGAACCCTCAAGCTCCCAGGCCTCTGGTAGAGGACCCGAGCTCAGAGGTTGAGAAAGACCACCCGTGGAGGGTGAGAAGGGAATTTATTTTTTTTTTTTATAAAAATCTTAGCCTGGCGCTAATACTCTGCCGCAGAGCTGACCTGAATTCAAAGTCCAAATAAACAGAAGCTTTGAAACATGCTTGCCAAACAAGATGGCGGCTCTGGGCGTGCTGACGTCACTCTGGACTACAGAAACCCAAAGTGAGCATTGGTGAAACAAAAAAAAAACAAACAAACAAACAAAAAAAAAAAAAAATCCTGATTTAAAAAAAAAAAAAAAAAAATAATTAAACCTTCAAAAACCAAAAATTTGATCGATAAAACCGATTCATCACCCAGCCCTGGTTGGAGGAGTGCAGCCGAAGCAGACCTTTTCATTCTTTTCACAGAACTTTGTCGACTTCAGGCTCTTCCAGCAGTTGATGTGAAACTCAACCTTGCAGCTCTGACAGCAGCATATCTGAATGTAGCCCTGAAACAACAAGCTTGCATGTTCAGAACTCACCAAGGCTCTCCACGCTTCACTTTACTCCAAAACACAGAGTTTTAGCTGCAGCTTACCTTAAAATCTGGGTCGGTGAAGTAGATTTCAGCTTTTAGAGTGCAAAGACATTTTTCAAGACGACAAACGGCATCGGGGGCAGGAGGAAATTTGCATAACTCGATAGCTTTCTCAAGCATATCCTAAAAAAACAAAACATAATTTCATCTCTTTTCTGTATCGCCACCTATCTGGCGATATTTAGGTTACAAGATGCACAAACCTTGAAATCGTCCGGTTGCGTTTCTTTAACAATCTCTTTGGTTAAAGGCCAGGTGAGTTTACCTGGTGTTATTTGATTCTTCACCATCTGCAGCGAATCTGAAAACTGCTGCATGGCAACTTTAAATCTGCACAAACAGGAGGGAGACACCAGCTGAAGATCACGTAACAAAAAACCCCCCCAAAAACGTCGTCTTCCGTAGTTGTCGTTGCCGCACCTGTTTTCTCTTAGAAACACCCTGCCGATCGCGTAGTAAACCAGACACTGAAAGGTCCGCTCCTCAAACGACTTCATCCTCTCAAGGAGTTTCTCGGCTTCTGCAAGTTCCTGCCAGTGAGAAAGATGACAAAACCTCAGCGCACATCAAGATTACAATTAAAGGCTCCCACACACTTCATCTGAAGTGCCGAAGTCGGCTCTCGCTCACTGCAAAAAACACAAAATCTTAAGGATTTTTGGTCGCGTTTCTTGTGCAAATATTTTTAATACACTTGAAATAAGACAAAACTCACTCACAAGTAACTTTTCAGCAGATTATTTCACTTATAACTAGAACTTTTTCATCAATATCAAGGAATTATTGACTTAAAACAAGCTCCTATATCTGCTGAAAAGTTACTTGTAAGTGAGTTTTGTCTTATTTCAAGTGTATTCAAATATTTGCACAAGAAACCAGACCAGAAATACTTGTTAATATTTTGAGTTTTTTTGCAGTGTTACTGTACTTCCCAATAGAAAAACCACCAAGTTTAACAATGACATGGAAAGATCGACTGTTCCGGGCTAAATTCTTTGTTTTAACACATTTTGATGGACAAACAGCATTCGCAGCGTTATTTAGTCGGAGTCTGTGAGCATATGGCACATCTTGACTTTACTGCGTTACATCTAGGGCTGCAACTAACGATTATTTTAGGTATCGATTAATATGCCGATTATTCTAGTGATTAACTGGATAAAAAAAATAATTAAATAAATGCAGTTTTTTCCATTCAACCCTTTTTTATACATTAGAAATAAATTAAAAGATGCAAATAAACAAAAATTCAATTCCTTCTTGCAAACGTCCTGCAGATCTATCAGACTGTGCGAACATCTCTTCTCTACAGCTTTCTTCAGGTGAGCGGACGGATTTTCTGTCAGATTCGCCTCTAGCCAGGCCGTTTTTCTGCTGCTGAACACGTCCTGCTCTTGGTTTTTGCATACGTTTGGATTCACTTTGTTGCCGAACAATAAAATCCATCTTTACCTCCGGCTTTCTCGCAGACGGCTGGAAGTTTTGGGTCACAACTGACTGGTATTTAGAAATGTTAATTTCACTGACCTGAGTTAACGCCGCTACGGAAACAAAGACCAGGGGAAGAGAGGGGGTGGGGGAGAACCTACTAATAAGATTAAAAAACATGTTCTTTAAGTTTTTGTTAATTTATTTACTCATTTACGCTTTGTTTTGGCTTCCCCCCCCATTTTTCTTCTTTTCTCCTTCCAACTTTTACCCAAAATATCTGTGTGACCCAAGATTAACTGAAACAAGGATTATTGGAAAATAAAAAGGGAGGCAAAATAAGTAATTATAATTAGAAAATAACCGCCAAGAAGAAAACAAGTATCTTAACCCACACGTGTTAAACAACTCCATTTCAGTTGTGACACCACTTGGTTATGTTGGGCGTTTTCGCCTTAAAATGTCTCCATCTTTGATTTGGTTTTTTCCTTCTTTCGTTCTTGTTGCCGTTTGTGTTTATCTAACTGGCTATTTTGTAGATCAATACCTCCGCTTGCTACTTTGTAATGTTTGTTTTGTATGCAATAATTGGTTAAAAAAAATTATAAAAAAAAACCAACAAACAAATAATAATAATAATAAACCGTTTTTACGATCTGATGATTTTAATTAGAGACACTTTTTCACGAAACTGTCCGTCAAACCGACCGACTTACCTCAGGCTGTCCGATTTCTATCAACGCCGACGCTCGTCCAAACAGTAACAGCAGAACATCCAGAGTGGAAAGTCCGAGGTTCTGAGAAACCCAGAGAGAAAAACAAGTGGAGGTTTAAACCGTCGTCAAGAGATTTACCTCAGAACGGGCATTTTCAAGAGAGAGAGACAGACAGACAGACAGACAGACAGAGAGAGACCGCGTGTGTGTGTGTGTGTGTGTGTGTGTGTGTGTGTGAGAGACAGAGTGAGTAAGTGAGAGAGAGACACAGACAGACAGACAGAGAGAGAGAGAGACAGAGACCGTGTGTGTGAGAGAGAGACAAATGGAGGACAGACCAAGAAATGGACACAGACAGGTAGGGAGAGAGACAAAGACAGGGAGAGATGGAAAGAGTGAGACACAGCAGGACAAGGAGACACTGATAGATTTGATCAAGTTCAACCTTTAATCAGCTCTGGATGCTGATTCTAAATTACCGTTGAATTTAATTCATACAGCAGATTGTGATGAGAAATGATGCAGGCAGCAAAGAAAATATGTAACGTTGAATTATTTATAGCCTCCTTAGCAAGCAATGGGAAATCAATGAAACCCCGTTTAAAGGGACAGTATTATTTGTTTTCCAGCCACATAGAATCATTTTACAGCTCAATTAAGTAACTATGCTACCTTCAGTTGCTACAAAAATGCTGCTTATATCAAATATGACTTAAAAAGAAGAAATTTGACTTCATAATTTAACGCCTTGAAATTGGGCCTCTGTCTCTAAGAAAATCCTGCTCTTTCTGAAACTCCACCTTCAGGAAGTCATCACAACATTGCTCCTCTAGTAACCATTTAACAACATTTTTACCATTGTTTCACTGAGATGGAGCTCGTATAATGAGCTCAGCTGATGCGCAGTTCCACCAGGTGTTTGCGAAGGAGCTGCGTGGGGAAGTTGTGGGGTGGGTGGGGGGGCTGGGCTCTGAGAGGCGGAAGCTTACAAACTGCAGCTCCGAGGAGGAGCTTTGCTGCGTCCAGATCTGCTTTTTCATTCATTTATTAAAATTGGCGAGATACTAGAAGCGTTTTTAAAGAAAGAGTGACCTAAATGCTGTTTTTATTGCTCAAGATTGAGCAAATCTTTTTCTTTTCAATCAAGACCTAAAAAAACAAAAGCAAAAGAAAAAAAACTAGATGCCTTTCTGTTTAATGTATAATTAAAATAAAGCAGCTTAGTTTATCGTTTAGGAACATAACCTTTTTATTTGCCCTGCGAGTCCTTTTCACTTGACGATTTTGGCCCCCGTGACAGAAAGTTTGGACACCCCTAACTTAATCTGTGAATCATCATCACATCCTTCATACAGAGGAATATCTAATCAAAGCTGATTTATTTTTAAATTCACAAAGAACTGAGCGACTATGTTGAATTTAGACGCCGACGATATCAAGCAGTAATCAGAGCATCTCATCCTTACGGTCAAACACAACGTAAACAGGCATGGAATCTAAGCACCGAGAAGGAAATCTATATTTACCGCAGGGTATGAATAATTGTGAGCCTCACTGTATGGATGAGAAATGACTCGTCCCCGGATGTGGCCAAGTAATCTGCATCAAATAAGGCGCTGGTTACCTTGGGCGTTACAGTCTCCAGGAGCCCCAGGGCCTGGCTGAAGGCCTGCTCGGCGTTGCGGCTGCGCAGGTCCGACAGGGCGGTGTGAGCCTCCTGCACCAGAAACCTCAACTCTTTACACAAATCTGCTTTGTTGTCGGGCATCTTCTGGCTCTGACAGAAGCAAAAAACAGCAACAGGTCAGCGACGGAAGCGCCTCCGAAACGATTTGAGAGAATAAATGAGCAGCAGGGCGGGGAATGAGAGTCTCACTGCTTTCTGCGTTTTGTCACTTCTGCTCTTGGACTTGTTCTTTGCAGAGGCGCTGAGCTCGTCTCGCTCACTGGGAACAGATGATTGGTCAGGTTAAAACCGCAGACGGTAACAGAACGAGCTGTCCTGAGTGGGAACATGGAAAATCAGGAAGGAAGGAAAGGAAAGGAGGGAGGTAAGGAAGGTAGGGAGGGAGGGAGGCTAGGATGGAAGGTAGGAAGGAAAGAAATGAAGGGAGAGAAGGAGGGAGGATGGAAGGAAGGAAGGGAGGGAGGGAGGTTAGGAAGGAAAGACGAAGGATGGAAAAAAGAAAATGAAGGTGAAGAAGGAAGGAAGGTTAGGAAAGAAGGAAAGGAGGGACGGAGATTAGGATGGAAAGCAAGGAAGGTTAGGAAGGACAGAAGGAAGGTAGGAAGGGAGGGAGGTTAGAAAGGAAGGAACGGAGGTGAGGAAGGAAAAAGGAAGGGAGAGAAGGAGGGAAGGAAGGGAGGTGAGGAAGGAAGGAGGGTTACAAAGGAAGGGAGGTGAGGAAGGAAGAAAGAAAGGAAGAGAAGGAGGAAGGAAGGGAGGGTGGTTAGAAAGGAAGGAAAGGAGGTTAGGAAGGAAAAAAGGAAGGGAGAGAAGAGGGAGGATGTAAGAAAGGAAGGGAGGGAGGTAAGGAAGGAAAGTAGGTAGGTTAGGAAGGAAGGGGCGAAATGAACAATGAACAAAAGGAAGGAAAGAAGGAAGGAAGGACAAGCAGGGAAGCAATAAAGGGGGCAAGCAAGGAGGATACAACTAATGGATGGAAGGAGGGAGGGAGTAAAGGAAGGAATAAGTACAATTAAGTAAGGAAGGAAGGACACAACCAAGGGGGGGGAAGCACATAAATGAGGACAGTCCAAATAAAGGAAAGGAGGTAGGACATATACGGAAAAACCAAGAGGAAAAGCAACATACATGGAGGCAAAGCAGTAAGGGCAGAAGGAAGTAAGGATGGAACAAAGGAAGGAAAGAGACGAGGGAGGGAAGGTGCGACACAGGAAGTATACAAGGAAGCAAGGACACAAAGAAGGACAGATGATATTTGGACAATGGGATAAGGAAAAACTCTGGAAATGGAGAGATTTTTCCATACTCCACAGGAACCTTGTTAGTCAGTCCTCCATGTCCAAATACAACCCTGTGCTAAAATTACACACGTCCTAGTCAAAGTCAGGCCTAAGCAGACCGTTTCCGCTCTCGGACATCATTCCGAGTTTAAAAGGGAAAGGAATCATCTTTACAACAATTTTCACTGAACAGGAGAAATTAAATCAAAACAGGGCAAGAATTCAAGAAACTGACAAACAACAACTATCAAAACAGACGCATCTGAAAAACCACTGACCTTTTGGATGCTTTTGAGTCTTTCAGTCTTCCTTCTGGGTCAGACAGGGCTTCAAATATCCATGCAATTAAAATACAGAAACTCAACAACAATCGAAACAACACATATAACATATAAAATACACCCATGTTTCTTTTAGGACCGGCCTTATTTTGTTTCCTTGCCAAGACGACAGAAAGATGAGAACGGTTCCGACCCAACGCAGAACTCCCCGTTGGGGCCGGCGGATCCTGTTTATGTTCGAGTTTTTAGAACTGCGGGTATACGTTGCCAAGGCAACAGTTTTAAACCACATCATTCTTTTTAAAATGAACTCAAGTGAGGCTAGTTTAAAAAAAAAAAAAAAGAAAAAAAAGGATGGGTTTATTTTGGTTCCTAATCAGACAAATTTAACTCAAACATTTATGATTTTTGCTGCACAAGATTTTAATCGTACCTGAGACGTATTATTAAATGCCGTTATGAGTTAAAAAAAAAAAATAAAAAAAAAAATAAATAAATAAAAAAAAAAAAATAAATAAAAAAAAAAAAAAAAAAAAAAAAAAAAAAGGTCGTTTGAGGTCATTTAATTTCCCAGCAGCAGAAAAATGAATCCTAATAAAAGTATCTCCATAATTCAAATTCACTTTTATGATCCCGAAGAGAAATTAAATGTTGCAACTCATTTCATTAAAGCGTTGTTGTAGATGTTGACGGCTGTGGGCAGGAAAAATCTCCTGTAGCAGTCTGTTTCGCAACAGATTTGAAGAAGCCTCTGACTGAAGATGCTATGTTTTTCAATGACCGTCTCATGAAGAGGATGGTCAGGGTTGTTCATACTTACTTTTTGGGTTGAATGGGTTTATTGTGGTTCCTAATCAGACAAATGTAACTAAAAAAAAAAAAAAAAAAAAACATTTCTGATTTTACCGCTCAAGATTTTATTATACCAGACAGACAATAATAAATACCCTGTTTGACTTTAAAGTGTTATAATGAATTAAAAAAAAAAAAGTAATTTCATTTCACATGGGAAGGAAAATGAATCCTAATAAAAGCATCTCCATAATTCAAATATACTTTAATAATCCCAAAGGGAAGTTAAATGTTATACACACACTATTATTCAGAACATCATCCAAATGTTAGCATAATTAATAGCAGGAATATATCATATATAAACAATTAAAATATTACATAAG
>CM026078.1:26904980-27169980 GCA_014839685.1 Anableps anableps | reverse complement strand
TTTTTAAAGATGATGAGTGAAATATAACACCTGTACCATGAAGGAAACTTAGAAGAAAATCCCAATTTTCTATAGCGCTGCTAAGCCGTTTTACCCAGAATGCACGCAGCTTCGTACGAGTTGGCAACAGAAGTGATCCAGTGGCGAAGACGAACGTTGTCCAACCAACTGCAGATAAATTTGCACTTAACTTTGTTAGCAAGGGTGTATTAGCAGCTAGTTAGCAGTAGCTTCAACCGCCTCCAGTCACAAAACAGAACGTCATCGTCTGTGGGCAACTCAAACTTTTGCCTGACAGAAAAACTCCACAAGAAAGAAAGACAGACAAAAAAAAAAAAAAGTAAAAAAATTTAAGACCTGTGATTAATGTATTTAAGCCCAAATTAAGTGTTTTTGATTACTTTAAGACTTTAAGGATGCACAGACACCCCGTCAATACAAGCAGGATTGTGACAGGCCAAAAGAAAAAACAAGCAAACAAAAAAAAAAAAAAAAAACTGGATTTTTTTTGAGGGTGTGGCGATAAGCACCTTTACAACCTCCGTCGCTGCTTGGTTCGGGTGACAGCTCTGCAGCTGACAGCATAAGTATAACTAAAAACCACCTCCATTCCCTTATAAAAAAAAAAAAAAAGCAGTGGGTCCAGTTTTATACAAAACTCCTCAAGAAACAAACGCAACACTTTTAACTTCTAGCAGCAAAGAGCCCCCCGCCCCCATGCCTGTGAGACTTTTTGGACTTCAGGACTGAAAATCTACCTTTTACACTTCATATAACATCTATTTTTTTAAAAAACAGGAGCCGCTTCTTAGTGTTTACCATCTATAAAGATCCTGTATGGCAAACTCATTGCTTACTTGAATTATCAGTAAACAATATAGATGAAGTAGATCATCAGGAATTGCTTACGAAAGAGAAAACACCAAGACTGTCACCGAATTTTTAAAAGATATTCCCAAAAAAAACATCAAAAATAGAAAATGAAAACATCAATTTACTCTTAAAAACAGCTAAAGTAACATGAAACCTTTCAGCGACCCTTCTAAATCAAAACAAATCCAACATGTGATAATCATTAGCAAGTGACTCACCTTAGCAGCTGCACTCGTCGGGTTACTTTTACCGCCTGTTTTTGTCGACTGTGGGATTTTTTTCACTAACTCATCCTTAAAGCTGCTCCGCAGGTTAAAAAGAACAAAAACAAACCGATGGTTAATGACTGATAATTGATCATTTTTGTGTCTAGTCTGCAAAAAACAAACAAAAAGGGTAAAAGGCAAACGGACGAACCTTTGAGGCGGCTGCCTCTGTGGCAGCTCAGCTGAAAGGCAAAGCAAAGCAGCGTGAGTTTCACTTTTGGTAAACAGGAAACAATAGAGCAGGCAGGAGATAAGTCACTTCCTTCTTCATGATGCAACTCACTAATCAGTTCACAACAAACAAGAAAAGCCCAAAGATAGCGTGTGAAATAGAAAACAATGTTTTTCTTTTTTATTACAGTTCCAGTTGATTTACAGATCGCTGGAAATGAGCCGTTTCATGTGAAGTGAAACCGTCCCTACCAGGTACAGGCTCAGGCTTAAACTTCAGGTACTGCTGGTCCAGGTCTCTGAGTCCCTCTGGGTTATCTTTACACAGCGACTTGGCCGTACTGTGGGCTTCAAAGGCTAAATCCGTCGCCCCCAAGCAGAACAAGGCCTCGCAGTATCGGTAGTGGCCCTGAAATCACATTGTGGAGCAAGAACTTAGGAAGGAAATGCGTCGCAATTTGTTCTGAGCAATCCTGACGGTGCAAAACGCTGGTATGAACGCACGCCAGACGCTTCGAGTTCAGTTTTCTTCAGATCTACAGAGGTGATTGTACCGACATGAGTCTGACAATCTGAACCCAGCTGCACATAAATTCACCGTCAGCGCTGCACCACGCAAATCATTATTATTCATGGTAAAAAAAAAAAAAATAAAAAAATAAAAAGTAAAAGTGTATTGGCCCTTTGCACGTGACGTCAGGCTCTTCAGAGATCGGCCCACTCCGCCATGACGGACGTCGAAACAACCTCCTGTTAAGTTCATCAGAAAACAGACTAATATATTATTTAGTGGATTTGACGGTAAAAATGACCACAGGGTGCTGCGCGGTCGGCTGCACAAACAGACAAGGACGCAAACCAGAACTTGTCATTTAATTGTTTAACTTTTAATGAGGAAAACGGCAGTCGTCAATCAGAACGACTGGCAGACATTCATGGATTTGTCCTTTTACAAGGACAGAAGATTAACATTCATACACTTTATAACTACGATGCAATCAAATATTGCATTATTGTTGGAAAATGTTCTTTTACTGTCATTCATTTGTTGTCATATTTCTAGACATAGAATGGTTTAGAATAATGTACGGTTGCAGTGGAAGTCAACACATGAGACTTCATGGCATGTAAAATGTTGAGTTGATGGGTTACTTCCCGCCAGGAGATGAGGCCTGGTGCAGAAGAGTGAGAGCATCCCTGTGTGTGTTAGTAATCCAAGACACTCTGCAACTCACGGGTCTTCTCCTTGATCAAGTAAAGCTCTGAAACCAACGTTTGTTGAGTGTCTCTGATTTGACTCTGCCTCGAATGTTTCCTTAATAGTAATTTTCCGAACAATTATGCAGAAGGTACGCGTCTAATCACTAGTAACCCTGGAGAAAACCCCCCACCATCATGCAGTCCACCATATATGAAAAAACTGGTGAGCATCTGGACCTTTGTACGCTTTTCAGTCTGCTGCGGCGTAAGAGGAAACGCCGTTTACAACATAGCGGTATAAAATACGTGGTGTGAATTAAGGTAAACTGATCAAATGGATCGGTTTCTAAGCTAGCCATGTCCAACTTTTGTGAATCAGAGCTTTTGTGAATCGGAGCCCCAACTAGGTGACAAATTAGCTTGACGTAAACAAGTAGAAGCCACTGCTATATCGGCAAAAACAACTTGGGAAAACAATCGCTGTGGCGCCGTTCAATCCGTCTCTCACTTCCGACGTCCGCTATGGCGCCTCGTGTGATTAAGCGACGTAGCTGCAAAGGGTCAACAGAACGTTGATGAACATGAGCAGTACAAAAGAAGCAAATTCACTCCAAGAAAAGAGGAATCTCCTCCATCAAACAGTTGGTATCGGTCAACGTTCGTCGTGTTTTAAGCTATTAATATCGCCGCCGTAAGTAAAACCGGGCTGATATTAATAGCCGATGTTTATTTCCATCTTGTTGCGCTCTCTCTGTGTGTGTGTTTCAGGAGGGGGTTGTGACAATGCAGCGCAGAATTATGGAGGTTTCTTCCTGTTAACAGGGAGTTTTTCCTCTCCACTGTCGCTACATGCACGCTCACTGTGAGGGATTGCTGTAAAGTCAACGATTAAACGCCATGAGGTCGCCACGTGCTCGTCCAGGATGCTGCAAGTCAGTGACTCCATTCAATCTGCTGGGTTTCCTTTGATGGGAAACATTTTAAGTTCAGTTAATTATTCATCTTAATGCACTGTTTGATGATTAGGATCAATTGGAATAAGTGTGATTGAACTGAAATGGCTTTTTTGTAAAGTACCTCAAGACGACATGTTGCAAATTGGTGCAATATAAATAGATTACATCTTTTTTTTTTTTTTTTTTTAACCTGAATCAGGACAAATGCTTGATGGGAATTTGATTTGAAACTCAACCACAAATCGCCAACCAGATTAAAGTCTATTTAAATAATATACGTATATTTTTATTAATTAAGCAACCTTTAACAGGATATTAATGAATGCATACAGTCAGAACATGCAGCTGATGCATACCTTTGCCCACAGCGGGTCGATGAGAATGGCACGTTTTCCATCGCCTGCTGCTTTTCTACAACAGGGAAAAGAGGGTATTATTAGTATTATCATATTTAAAAATATATTTCGAATATATTTCTTTCAATTTATACTAAATAGTTATAATTTTCTCCTAAATCTCCCAGGAAACATTGATTAAAAGATACCAGACTTAGAGTATTTATGATCACAGCAACAGCAACTGTCGCCAGATTCTCGTTCAGGAAGAGGGATTGCTCCACAGTCAGCGACTCAATGCAATCTGCTCAGTTTCCTTAGTAAACTTTACCTATTTCAATTAGTGGCGGGTAATCAAGTAAATGCAGGGTGTGTAATTAATCGCAATTTAATCAAAAACTATATTAAAAAAAAAAAGACAAAATATGCAACATTTTTAATTCAAAAATCCCTTTTTGCTGCTAAATTATTGAATAAATTAGACACGAGTCCAACAACAAAGATATTTATTGTTTTTAATCTGTTATTTGGGTTATTAAAGCATCTGATTGGAGCAAAGAGCATTCAGCTTTCAAGTGTTTCAGGAACCCCTGATCATTTACGCAACTTCTTTGAGAAAAATGTGGACTGTGGACGCCAACATGAGCGTTGGGGATGTCTGTGCTGCTGCACTGAGGTGGTATTTTAGGCTTGAGCAGCTTCGGTGACAGGCTAGCTCCTTTTAGCACAACTTGCTCACAATAGACAATATTAAATTGAACTTGACTGCATTTTTCAACAATTAGCAAGAGATGCACCTGACTTTAAAACTGTACAACTCTCAATGGGACACTTTATAGAACATGTTGTAAACATTTATTGTGATTTGGCTCCATATAAACGAGCTGAATTTAAACTAGGATAAAGTTCTTTGTTGTGGTTCGTAAGGCTGACTGTTGCATCTTTGATGAGCAACTCCCTATAAACAGATTAACAGAACTATGTACACATTTTTATTTTAAAAAAAAATAAATAAATAAATAAATAAAAAAAAGGACATTTTACTTACAGATATTCCTTCTGCTTGATGTAACACAGGGCTCTGTTTCCATACAGTATATGGTTGTCAGGACTAAAAGGAGAAAATAACGAGAGCATTAGCGAATAATCGTCAGGAAATACACATACTATAACATTTTTTTAAGTTGTTTTATGACCTTTAAAAATCTTTGTAATATTTTTTTCCTTTAAAATAGAAATAAAAAATTTTTTTTTTTTTTATTTAACCAAGAGATTAACTGATTAGGACAATGAATGTTTTGCTAGAGAGGAACACATCAACTTAAACTTGGCTTTCATGTCAGAGTTTTGCTGCACCTTATGGTCTCTTTTAACTGTTCATTGTTTTATTACCAATAATTACTTCTTTTATCCCTTTATTTGATTATTTTGATGATTTCATTGTGTGTCTATAACCTTTAGAAACTATTAGCCCTCCTGAACAGTCAATAGTGTGGCCTCTTCCTGTAGTTCTTCACTCGGTTGGTACGTCTCTTGAGGTATACAGACCCGCTCTTCGGTGGTAAATCCTTCCAGCTCAGCTCAACTGAGAGGTTTTCAAGCATGAACTCTGACCTCAAGAACCTGCCTCAGATTCTCAATGAGACTGAGGTCTAGGCTCAGCGAAGGCCGCTCCAGGACCCGGAGGTTAACGTCGATTCAAAGATACTGGTCAGTTTCTGTTTTTGTCATTATTAAGAGTTTTGTGTGATTTCATCAGAGGCGCCAATAATTCTGACATTAACTGTGTATAAATAAAGTTCAATCTTGAAAAGTAATAGAAATGTACTTACTAACATTTGATGGCTTTGGTATAATACTTAAGAGCGTCTCCATATTGCTGTGCCTGAAACTTTTCATTTCCAAGTAACTTCATTGCTTCACTTTCCTGGAAAAAAAAAACAAAAACACAAATAACAGTAGAATCAGTGATTTTTTTTTTTTTCCCCCTAGTACATAGAAAAATTCAAGTCAAGTTTATTTGTGTAGTACATTTCAGCAGCAAGGCAGTTCAAAGTGTTTTACATCATAAAAACATCAATCAAGTATATAGCAGAATCATCAAAACATCAAAGTCATCGAGCAAAATCATCAAAATTATATAGCAAACAATAAAATCATCAGCAAGAACATTGATCAAGGACTTTAAGGACTGGGGTGATGTGCTCCATTTTCTTGCATCTTAGCGAGAACGCGAGCAGCGTTCTGGATCAGCTGCAGCTGTCTAACTTTTTAGGCAGACCTGTGAAGACACTGCTGCAGTAATCAATGCGACTAAAGATAAATGCATGGATGAGTTTCTCTAGATCTTGTTGAGACATTAGTCCTTTAATCCTGGAAATGTTCTTCAGGTGATAGAAGGCTGACTTTGTAACTGTCTTTATGTGTCTCTGAAGGTTCAGGTCTGAGTCCATCACTGCACCCAGATTTCAGGCCTGATCACTTGTTTCTAGATGTAACTGAAGCTGCGTGCTGACTCCAGATTGCTCCTCGCTGCGTGCTGACTCCAGATTGCTCCTCTTTAGGTCCAAAGACCAAAAAGAAGAGATATCCACTCTGTGCAAGTCAATTTTTAATTTATTTTATTTTTTAGAGAATGCGTTTTTTAATGACCCCATGGAGAGACACCTCTCCTGATTTCTACAGTGAAACTATTCAGACAGGCAGTGGAGACATTCTTCATTACAAAGTTTATCTTCTTCAAACAGCGAACAAGGTTTAGTCTCACAATAGAATTTGATCTACCGCAGTGTTTGACATTTTTGTTGCTGAAAGTATTGATTTTCTGGGTCAAGACTGAATAAGAGGACATTTGCAATAGAGCTGGACTGACTAAATATAGAAATCCACTGAAAGTTACAGCATGTGCCTGATCATGGAGGACATTTAATGAGCTCTACTGTGAGTAAATTTTTTAAATATTTGATGGATTGATGTTAATGTTTTGTTTTTAGGTGACAAATATCTGTTATTCAAAACAAAAAAGTGCAGAAAACACATTAAAAGGTCATCTAAAGGTTTTTGACCCCTACTATTGAAGAAGATTCATCCGGTGGAGCCTTCAGGGCCTTCATCGTAGCATCCAGGTTGTTACTCATTTCCCGAATAAACTTGGCATCTAAAAAAAAAAAAAAAAAAAAAAAAAAAAAAAAATTTTTTTTTAAATCATCCAATGATTTTAAAACATATTGCTTTATCAATTAAAAACTTTGGATTTCTAAATTTACTGACGGATATGTACTGCTAAGGATAACTGGGAATATTTGTAATCTCAAAATGGGGAGAAAAAAAAAAAAAGAAATACTGCTTATTTAAAGCACCTTTTCCTTTCATTACAGCTCTCAGTCTTTATAGGTTGGAGTCCATCTTTAAGGAACATCTTATCTTGGTAATTTTGGCCAAATCTTTGCATAATTACTTCATATCTATCAGACTGGAAGGGCATCTTACACTGAATCCCCCCCCCCCAAAAAAAATAATCTCAGCAAGTATTTTTGCTCTAGTTTCTAGTACAAAACAAATAACTTCAACTTAAAATAAGACAACACTAACTTACAAGTAACTTTTCAGCAGATATAGGAGTTTATATCTGGAGTGAAATAATCTGCCAGTGGAATAAGACATTTTAACTTATAATATGGGAATGTGTCTCGTTCCACTGGCAGATTATTTAGCTTATAACTAGAACTTTTTCATCAATATTAAGGAATTATTGACTTAAAACAGGCTCCTATATCTGCTGAAAAGTTACTTGTAAGTTAATTTTGTTTTATTTTAAGTGTACTTAAGATATATGCACTAGAAACTACATCAGAAATACTTGCTAAGATTTTGTGATATCGGGGTGGCCAAGTCCAGTCTTTGAGAGCTACTATCCTGCATCTGTTCGATACATCCCTTCTCCAACACACCTGAGTTCAGGGTGTCATTAAGCTCTGCCGAGGCCTGGCAACGAGCCAATCAATCGATTCAGGTGTTTGAAGAAGGGATGCGTTTAAAAGTGGCATGATAGTATCTCTCAAAGACTGGACTTGGCCACCACAGAGAACATTCTCCCAGATGTTTTTGAGGCTTCAAATGTGCTACTTGACTAAGTTTTGTCAGCATTAGATGCTTTTTATTGTAAGAAAAAGGCTTCCATCTTAGAACCCAGATATAAAAAGAATCCTGGAGATTAATGTCCGATGTAATGCACAGAGCCTTACAGAACATTTTGCATCTCTTAATGTTGCTCTACAGCTTTTTTTTTTTTTTTTTTTTTTTAAGTCATGTTGTGCTGATTGTTTCAGAAGAGGATTAGGGCCACCAAAAAAAAAAAAAAAAAAAAAAAAAAAAAAAAAAAAAAAAAAAAAAAAAAAAAAAACAAAAAAAAAAAAAAAAAAAAAAAAAAAAATCCACTTTTTTTTTTCTCTTCAGAACTAAGAATTGTTTATGTACCATCAGGCAATCTGGTCTTAAAACTCTAATCTACCAAATAAACGTGGGACAGGCTTTTTAGTGTGGATAAAGTTCAGGTTTATAAATCCTATAACAAGGAAGAAACAGCTATGTGATTATTTTCATATGATAACATAACTGAGAATGTTTGAATGTTTGGTTATTTATTTGGATTTTGATGGAGATTGACACAGAATTAGAATTCTGAGATTAAAGTCAGAATAGTGAGATTAAAATGAGAATTGAGATGAAAAAAGTCAGAATTCTGATTAAAATAAAAAAAATTATGAATTCTGAGATTAAAGTGAGAATTCTTTTTTTTTTTTTAGTGGCCCTCATCCTCTTCTTTAGATCATATTTCTCAATAAAAGGAGGAAAATGTCCTCAAATTATTTATCTTTTTTTTTTTTTTTTTAAACATCATAAACCCCTGCTTTTTTGACATGTTGAATTCGCGCATCTCCTTTCAACTGTGTGAACCTTTCAGTTATGTTTTATTATTCGGCATCAACTTCAAACAGATGAACAAAAAAATAAAATAAAAATAAGAAAGAACACAAGTATCGACAAGTGCGCCTTACACTCTGAGAAAATAAAGCCGAAGGTTGCGAAGCAGGTCGGGAAGCCGCCAAGGCACCGCAGCTGCTCACGTCTGAACTGATCTCCCAACGTCTCCAACCAGTGGACGGTTTCCTCCAGGATATCTGGAGAACAGTGCTGCAGCGGAAGATTCACTGAGGTTACTGAGCAAGGCATTACAGACAAGCGCAGGCAAATTAATAAACAGACATTTCCACGTTGTAGTCTATAAGAATTTAAGACCGAACCAGTTCTTTCCTGATTTAAAAAAAAAAAAAAAAAAAAAAAACACGAACAAGGATCTTTCTTGGCTTCACAGGAAAAAAAAAAAAAAAAAAAAAATGGTTCAAATTTAAAGGACTGAATGTTACTTGTTGCGCAATAATTACTGTCCCAGCTGGACGGAGCTAGCGCTGCAGGACCGAGCATATGCCATCTACCCAGAATGCATTGCTGCGTAAACATGGCGACGTCCGTGTGACAGTATTTTATTTAATTTTATGAAAACAGCCAACGGTATTTTTACTGTATTGTTTTTACATCTGAAACAAAAAGTTTCTCAAAGTCTATTATTACAACTAATCGTGGATCCCTTTAAGTCTTCCCACAAGTTGGATTTGGGTCTGGACTTTGACTAGGCCATTCTCACACATAAACATACTTAGATCTAAATTCCCTTGTTATCTCAGGCTATATGCTTACACTTCACATCAACTTTGACCAGCTTCCCTGCTCCAGCTGAAGGAAAGCACCCACGCAGCATGATTCTGCCACCGCCAGAGCTCACAGTGGGGCATTTTGCATGTAAGCCAACAATGTTGGTCTCGGGTTACAAGAACAACTTGTACCGTAAATAGATTCTGAGCTGCAGATTTGTGCAGCTACCGAGAGATACAACCTTCTACCCAGCGTTACTTGCATGCAACAGTAGAAGCAGCTGTTTCATTACGCCGTACAGTGACTATAAAAATAATTCATGATCAATCCAGCGCATGCGACAGTACATCAGAGCGTTTTTCCTCACAAACATTACACTGAAAACGCATCTGCTTTTCAAATGCAGAGATGAAGGGAGCAAAAGCAAAGTGACCTGATGCTCCCATTTTAGACAAACTATTGAAGTTGTTTCATACTAAACATTTCATTAAAACAAATTTCAAATCAAATTGGGCCTGAAGGCTGGAATTCGTGTTATGGTGTACAAGAAGCTCTTCTCGTCATCGTTATTTGTTACACAGTAAATGCAATAAAACCTCTGGTGGAACATTAAAAATCTTATTTTAATTAAATACACAACATCTAGCATGAAAAAAAAAGACTAAATAGTAATGACCAACTAAATGATTCAGGAAATTGCTAATTAATTCTTATCATGAAAATTAAAACTGTTACATAAAAATCTAAAATTACATCTTGAAACATCAGTTATTAAAACAAATATATGCAAAACAGTCTCTCAGGTTATAAAACAGTATGTTAAATCAACAAACAGAAAATGATAAATAATTAATTTTAGAAGAATACATGGAGGAAAATCAGGTAGTAAGTGGGACTGCCATCAGTTAAGCCAGGGGTGTCTAAAAGTATGGCCTGGGGGCCATTTGTGGCCTTTGAAATAATTTTGAGTGGTCCCTGATTGTAGTTCAAGAACAGTAAAAATTTGGCCATCCAGCAAATGGAACTGATGCAGATGGACACTCCAGGTAATTTTTTAGGATGATGTTTTAAAAGAAAAATTTCTGTTTTGTTACATAGAAAATTTTAGATACAAGGTTGGGTTTTTTTGTTTTTTGTTTTTTTTTTTTTAAATTTTATTTCAATAAGTATGGCCGCAAACATCCAGTGACTTTTTATTCAAAAACATACAGATTCTTTAAACTTCGCAAAATAAAAGAAACTCTTTAAATGTCCGAGACCCGTTTTTAGACCTATCATAATAATCTGTCTTTTCTACTTTCCTTTATATTTAAAATTATTTTGCATTTTTAACTCTGCGATTTGGCCTGAGGTGTAAACTGTTTGGACACCAATGTTTTAAATGGGCAGTATTATGTATTTTCCAGCCACATAGAGTCATTTTATAATATAATCAAGTGACTATATTACCTTTAGTTCTTATAAAAACGCTTTATATATCAAATAAGACTTAAGAGATTTGACTTTGTAATTCAATTTCGCCTTGAAATTGGGCCTCTGTCTCTTTAAGAAGCTGCTGCTCTTTCTGAAACTCCACCTTCAGCACATCTGAAACGTTTCTCTATTAAGCCTTTAACCTTTAAACCAGTGTTGAACTGAGAAGTGACAAGCTCAGCAGATGCGCAGACGCTGCTGCCACTTGTCTGGTGGATTTGAGTGGGGGAGCTGCGCTCTATGAGGAGAAAGCTCGACTGGAGACTGCAGCTCCGAGGAGGAGCTGTGTGGAAAAGGCAGCTGTTGGTTCCACCAAGAGTTTTGCACAGCTGAATAGTTGCCACGGGCGATTGCAGGATTTCTCAAACACACTCCAGGTATGTTTTTGATGAGAGAATAACGTAACATGATAATAAAGCAAGAAAAAAAAAAAAAAAAAGTAGATTTTACATAATACTGCCCCTTTAACCATTTTTATAACATGGAGTAAAATTTATTTACATTGTTTGATGCTTGTATTCAAACATAATTCCTCTTTAAAACAGTACTACAAATAGATTTTGTACAACAGTATACTGCTAGTTAAAGTATACAGTGGACCCTGGGTTTTAGCGGGAGTTGGGGAGTAAAACCGCCCACGAATACCTGAAATCCACAAACACTTGAGACCCCCTCTAAAAATTTATTGTTTTCAAAATAGGCAGTTTTAAGTGTTTTTAGAGGGGGTCTCAAGTGTTTGTGGATTTCAGGTTTTCGTGGGCGGTTTTACTCCCCAACTCAAACATCAAACACACCTTAACATGCATTAATACACTCAGTGGAAACAGTCTTAGCGCTAAGACGGCAGAGGCTAACATCTACAGTCTTCCTAGCCTGGGTGCAGCCAATCAGCAGCAAGGAACATGAATGGGACTCCTGGATTGGCTGCTTTGATTACAGCAGCCAAAAATGTGTCAAAGAGCATTGCACCAAGGGATCTCAGCTTCCCAAGCTGCATTTTCTTTCAATCATTTTAGATATGCTCTATGGGGGGGAAAAAATAAATAAATAAATAAATAAATAAATAAATAAAATCCACCAATAGGCAAATTTTCCATAAATAATTTAGAGTCGCGTTCCATAGAACAATCTGCGAATACTGAACTGCGAATAGGAAAGGGTCCAACAATTTCCCTTGCCTGTTCCCCAAGTCCCACTATGCTTAGGGAATATGTAAGTTTAGTTCATGAAAATTTGTGGAATTAAATCTCGTTTGGTGTTAACCTACATTTCAATTAGTTATTTCAGTCTGAGTTAAGAGTAGAAGCCATCTTTGGAAATTGGATGGTTCATTTCAAACTCTGCACATGATGATTAGCAGAATAGTTCAGAAGAAATTGGTGATTTTTTCTTTCCTCATATCACCACACTTGTAATTTAAAATTAGTTTGTTTATTGTCAGAAAAACACGTCAAACAAGCTCCAGTCAGTCATATCCTTTATGGGAATATCTTCAGCCAGCAAGGTGCAGCTTAACCTACCTGATGCAACATGTTGCATAAGAAGAAAACATGCCTGGAGGAATCCTTATCCAACTACAGGGGGAAAAAAAAAGACATTCAGAGCAAATTTAAACATAAAAAAGGTAAATAAATAAAAAAAGGCTTTTGTAATGACAATTTTGCAGAGATACTCATTCAAATATTCAGGTTTTGCCAAAGTTACAAACTTCTGCTAACCAGAGAAGATAAATATTCTCTGGTTACGTTTAAAAAGCTTTAACTATGAACTGATCAAACTCTACAAACTGACTAATATCTGTCCAGGTTGGAAACACCAAGTCAAATTCAACTGGTAGCGAGTAGCTGATGATCAGACTTACAGTTCCTACTTCCAGGTTTAAAAGGATCGTTTCAACTACTTGTATCCTGCGTAGGTTCTCCACGTCAAGCCTTTCACTTTTCCTACAAAGAACAAAAACTCAGCACTTTGTGATGATTCTCAATGTAATCTTGCGTCCGCACTCAGAGATGCACTTACCTTTCGTTGATTAAGCCAACTTCTACGGCCCAAGCAAAGGTTTTGGAGTTATCTGGCTGTAGCAGGGTGGGAAACCAGAACACGCAAACTCTCATTCGCTGTGCGGCTTCTTTCTTGGTTTGAAAAGGTATGGAGCCCCATTGATTAAAAACTCTCTCTGAAAAAACAAGACGTCAGAAGACTCTAGTTTATCTGTCTGAAGATACTTAATATAAGATTAGCTACTATAACTACGCAGATGATACACAGCTCTACATTATGATGTCACCGGGTGACTCTGAACCCATCCAGTCACTAAGCAGATGCTTAGAACAAATCAGTGTGTGGATGTGCCATAACTATTTTTAGCTGAACAGAAACAAAACTGAAGTTATTATTTCTGGACCTGAAGAGGAACGATCTAGAGTCAGCACACAGCTTCAGTTATTACAGCTAGAAACTAGTGATCAGGTCCAAAATCTGGGTGTAGAGATGGACTCAGACCTGAACCTTCAGAGACACATAAAAACAATTACAAAGTCAGCCTTCTATCACCTGAAGAACATTTCCAGGATTAAAGGACTAATGACCCAACAAGATCTAGAGAAACTCAATGTGTTTATCTTTAGTCACATTGATTACTGCAACAATGTCTTCACAGGTCTGACTTAAACCCCCCCCCCCCCCGACAACTGCAGCTGATCCAGAACGCTGCTGCTCGTGTTCTCACTTAAACCAGAAAGACAGAGCACATCACCCCAGTTCTAAAGTCCTTCCGCTGGCTCCCTGGAGCTCAGAGAATAGACTTTAAAATACTTCTGTTAGTTTATAAATCACTGAACGGCTTCGCACCAAAATACATTAAAAATCTGTTGTCATTGTATCAACCTTCCAGACCACTCAGGTCTTCTGGTTCTGGTCTGCTCTGCATCCCCAGAACCAGAACCAAACATGGAGAAGCAGCTTTCAGTTTTTATGCACCGCTAATCTGGAACAAACTTCCAGAAAACTGCAAAACAGCCGAAACACTGAGTTCCTTTAAATCAAGGCTGAAAACCCACCTGTTTAGAGCTGCATTTGATTAGTAGAAAGTGGAACATCATTAAAGCTGCAGTAAGTAACTTTCATAAAAATATATTTGTTAAAACTGTCACTATGTCCAGACAGTATGAGACAGATAATCTGTGGGGGGGAATCAATCCCCTCCACCTCATCCCTGTGGTCCTACTGCCATCTTCAGAAATGCGCCACTGTCGGTCAGAAACAACCAATCAGAACCAGGAGGAATGTTTTAATGCTATCAAACACGCTTGTGTACGGTGTGCTCACACACTCCCCTGCACAACCAGTACAAGCTCAAGATTGCTGGTTTGCTGCCAAATGTGCTAATGGCGGAGAAACAATTCAACGTTACAGGAAAACTGTTTATCTGCTGCCATTGGTAGCCATGCTAACTAGCCTTAGCATTCACGGCAGGCTCTGCAGAAAGCAAGGTGGAGTGAGTGAGCCGCCGGGAGCAGTGCATTTCTGCAGATGGTGGTAGGACCACTGGGAGGAGACAGAGGAGCTTGATATTTTTTTTTTTTTTTTTTTTTTTATAGATTATCTGTCTCATACTGTCATATTGACAGTTTTAACAAATATGTAAAGTTACCTACTGCAGCTTTAAGATTAGCCTGTATTCCAATTTTTCACCACTTTCCCTTATTATGCCACTGCAATGTAATGTTTCCCATCTTGTTTGTTGATCATGATTTCAGAATTTAAAGCACTCTGAACTGCCCTGATGCTGAATTGTGCTACACAAATAAACCTGCTTTCAAGCCTTTTGCCAAAGAGAAGAAGAGCTTTTCAACAGCTGCATGATTCCTAGTTTAAGATGCTACAGAAATAAAAACATTCCCCAAAAGAAAGTCAGGTATTTGGGGGGGAATGGGAGGAAAAGCAGACAAAATGGTGGAAAACTTGCATTTCAAAACATTTAATTTTAAATCAATCCTAATAAATGCTGTGATTCCATAAATGCCTTAAATCTTTCTTACCTGAAAGACTTATTTTGGTGGACATCTTTGATTTCTAAGACACCAACAGAAAAAATTATCAGGACAAGAAGGACAAATAAATATGAAAGATATTAATGTGTTCAATTTTTACCAGATATTTCTTGTTGCGGTGGTAGTTCCAATCCCCATCAGAGTCTGAATCAGACATTTTGCTCAAGTCTGTCAAAACAATTGAACAAAGTTGTAAACTTTAGATGTTATACCTTCTACTCTAAATAATTATGTAATGCTAAAATAATATGAAAGATCTTTAACTAGGATTTTGACAAAGATTTTATAGATTTTAATGTTTTCGTTTGGTACAATGAGTTGCTCAATAACATTAAATCTTGGCAGGATAGTTGTAAGTTATGAGGAATAGCGAGATACAGAATACTAGATAAGCATAAATTATCATTCAGTACAACAAATGACAGCAAATCTATATTAAGCTTTAAATGTCTCCAAAGATAATATTTAGAGTAGGGCTGCAATTAACTATTATTTTAGTAGTTGATTAATCTATCGATTATTTTAACGATTAATCGGATAAAAAAAAAAACAAAAAAAAAAAACTGGCACATTCTGCTGATTTTTCACTTAAGCCTTTTTATACATTAGAAATCCATTAAAAGATGCAAATAATTCAATTTCCTTTCTAACATAAAACACTTTATTGCCTAGAATCCAATAACATAGCATTCCTTTAGTTTATGTTTGATCGTATGTCACCAAGGATGCATCTGCAGCTAAAAACAGACGTCTAACCGCAGATTTTTCTGCTTGACTTAACATCAATGCAGAGTAGGGCTGATCTGTTGATTAGTTTTTGGATAACCAATTAATAACTGGATAGAAAAAGGTGTTTAATCAGAGATTTTACAGAATTTGAACCAGGAAATGATAAAACTATGCCAATTGATGAGTTTTGAGTAGAACATATGTACAGAAAAAGGCTTTTCTTCTTCATTTTAAATGCAAAATATATTACTGCTGTTTGTTCTTTCAGTAAATGTCATGTTTTAAAGTTTAACGACTAATCGATTACTAAATTAGTTTATTTCACGACGATTAAGGATGTGAAAACTTAAGCAACCAGAGTACTTTTTTTTTTTTTTTTTCCTCTTTTCTTTATTTCTCCCTCATATTTGCTTGTTTTTCAGAGGTCTAATACAGGACGTATGTTGCATTAAGAGGTGAGAACATTTCTGAAAGTATTTTTCCTTTTGTCTCATTTTCTAAATACCAAAACCTGGCATTTTAACAAATTCACTATGTTAAGTGGTATTACGCTATTTTAAAAATCAGGCCGTCCCTCAAATTCAAAGGTCTACTCTAAAATTAACAAAATGTTGGCAGACTGTGCTCTGTAGGTTAATATCTCCAAACAGAGTATCGTGGAGAAGTTCAATATTTAGAAAGTGAAACCCTATAACTTTATGATATAGATTCTTTACACACCGAAATATTTTAAGTCTTTATTATGACATGAGATCAATTTTTTAAAAATGATACTTTAAACAGAAATGTAAGGTTTCTGAGAGGTGTGTTCATTTCTATGCATTCAGTACGTGGTTGGGGCTCCTTTTGCATTAATTACTGCATCAATGCGGTGTGGCACGGAGGCATCACCCTGCGGTTCTGAGGTGTTCAGGAAGCCCAGGCTGCCTTCAGGTCATTTGCCTTGTTGGGCGTCTCTCATCGTCATCCTAACGATACTCCACAGATTCTCTACTAGGGTTAAAGGTCAGCCTTGTTTGTTGGCCAATCAAGAACAGGAACACCATGGTCACTGAACCAGCTTTTGGTACCTTTAGCAGTGTGGGCTGGTGCCGAGTCCTGCTGGAAAATGAAGGCAGCATCTCGCAGGGTTTCCCCCAGTATATTATAAGCCTGGCAGCCCACCAGGCTTTACTTGCCCCCCACCAGGCTAAGCGTCACGTTTGTTTATTTTACATAGATTTTTTTTTTTTTTTTTTTTTAACTAAACCAGAAACAGTTATAGGAAAGACGGGTTAAGCCAGGTTTATGGTTGACACTTTGAACTGGGCACAAGGGGACGCACACCAATCAAGCCATCCACACCCCTGGTGTTGATCTCCAGCACTGACGCGGCGCCTGGTCGTGCACCTCAGGGTTCTTGTAACTCGGCACAGATCGTGCGCGACATCTTTTTACTCAAACTAGACAATTTGGAAGGTGCTCTTGCAGACAAAGACAGGCCAAGTATTTCTTGCAAATACTGCACTCACTTTGATAAACCTGAAAAACACTGCACCAGCTGCAGACTTTATGATTGATTGTCTGTTTGCCTTTTTTAAAACTCTATAGCTGATGTTTAAGTATTGTCAATAATGTCTTCCAATAACATCGTTACCTTGCCATATTTTAACATTTCTTGTCACATTTTTGAACACAAAAACACGGTGGACCACTGGTGAACTGCCCTAGCACCCCAACCACCGGGCTTGACAAGTTTTCTGGGGAAAACCTTGATCTTGATATAGACTGTCAGCAGAAGAAAGCATGAAGTCCTCTAAAATGTTCTGGTGAAGCGCTGCATTGACTGGATTTTACCAACGGATGACATAGCACCCCAAATAATCACTGACTGTGGAAACTTCACACTGGACTTTAAGCACAACAGTCCAGTTCTCCTTAGCCCAGTTAAGAAGCTTGTAGCCCATGTTCAGGACTCGTCTGTGCGTAGCAGCTCTTGATGCTCTGAATCCAGTCTCAGTCCACTCCTTTTGAAGCTCCCCCAGATTCTTGAATGGATTTTGACTGACGATCCTCTCAAGGCTGTGGTCATCCCTGCTGCACCTTTTCCCAACTACATTTTTTTTCTTCCACTCAACTTTCTATGAGTATACTATAACTTTTTCACAATACTCAAATTCTGACACTGAATTGCAGGTTTTCATTCACCATAAGCCATAATCATCAAAATTACAAGAAATAAAGGCTTGAAAAGTTTTACTCTATGTGTAATGAATCCATACAAGTTTCACTTTCTGAAAAAATATGGAACAATGTCCAAATATTCACATTTTTTAAGGTTAAAATCTATGATGGTAAAATGTTGTGATTTACTAAAACATAGTTTTCATTTTGAATAAGTACGAATAATGTAACTTAAATTTATAAATCAAACCACAACTGCTTATCACCAAATTAAAAAAGAAAAAAAGTACTCCAAAAAAAAAAAAAAAAAATAGTTTGCGCGAACATCATGTCTTGTAAATTACTGATTGGTTATTTTATCAACAGTCTAGAGTTAAGTTTTATATCTGGAGTTATTAATGTCTCTTAAGTGATGCTGATTAGCAACAGGATTAGTTCAAAAATCAATTAAAAACAAGTGGCCGGGTTAATTTCTATGGTTTTTTTTTTGTTTGTTTTTAACGGTGGATAGACGTCAACCCAAACATTTTAATCACAGTGAGCTCTTTCTGAAGCACAGCTGAGCAGATTGGTGTGCTTAGTCTTAAATCTTGTTCTTGAATATTATTCAACAGCTGGAAAGGAGTCAAAAAGGCCAAAAGGAAAGCAAGAAAACATTCTTCATAAACGAGCAAAGTAACATATCTCTTAATGCTCTAGTAAGAAGGATTTGTTGGATTATTTACATTTTTTTTTAGGGCTGCAACAAAACTCTATTGTAATAACGCACTGTTTTGGCTAAGAAAGCGTTTGGTAAGAGATTAGCTTTATCAGATCTGGCGGTGGAAGGCTGCACAAGGCCAATGTCCTCCTCCATGAAGATAAAACTTAGCAACACATTGATAGACACTGCACACCAATGCTAGATAATACTTGTTCATTATCAAACAAAAGCCTGAGAGCAGCTGGAAGCGTGGTGACTCTTATTACAGAGTCTGTGGACCACACCCTATAATAAAAGACAAGCTGCTACGGCCTAAAGGAAACTTTTCCTCACATAAGGAACTACCTTGGTTTAAATAAATCCACACTCTGATGCATTTCCACACATATAAAAAGTAATAATCAGCTACATGCTATTTAAACGTAGGGAACTGTGTAATCTGGATGCCATTTGAGGCATTCATGGTGAGTCTGCACCCGGGAGATGATGCTCTGACACAGGAAAACAGCCCGGATCTACCACTTAGAACTACATTCATATCGAGATGCACGTCCCATAAATTTACCACTTAAACCTTAAAGGACTTCTGTCACTGTTTGTATCAAATATCTGACTTTATAAGTAAACTTAGGAGGGGTTTTTTTTGCTACAAATTTCTGACTTTAAAATGTCAATGTCTTGGTTTTGATCTATCCATCTATCTATATAAATAACATTACAAGACCACACCTCTGACGTTGCTTCCCTGCTTCGGTTAAAATACCCCATAACCCAGCTGCATCACTGTCACATGACCAAACAAATACCACATGACCAACCCCCTCCCCTCCTGAAACACAAACAGCAACAAGATGGAAATAAACATCGGTTGTCAATATTGGCCCAGTTTACTTATCGGATCGATACTGTAAAGCTGCAGTCTGTAACTTTTATGAAAAATGTTTTTTACATATTTGTTAAATTTATCATTATGTCAGGACAGTACAAGACAGATAATCTGTGACGGACAATCCCAGTGCTCCCAGTACTAACTGCAGAAATACACCACTCAGAAACAACCAATCCTGCATCCCCGGTTAAAGATTTGGCTGCAAACTCTTGTACAACGGAGTATTTCGACCATTGTAGATAAGAGATAAAAAGAAACTGTCAAGGAGGAGTATATTTCTGCCAAAACAAATTTTGAGATTTCACATGTTTACCAAAAAAAAAACCAACTTGGGTATTCTCTAGGGAGGCATAAATGTTGGCATCAGCCGATGTTAATAACTTAAAGCCGCAGTATGTAACTTTGTACCGCTCCCAACCTAAAACAACCAATCAGAGCCAGGAGGAAGGTCTTAGCGCTGTCAATCACCCTCCGCTCACACACTTCCCCTTCCTCTCTGCTACGCTACCACAACATAGCTTGCCAGTAATGCTAATGCTAGTTAGCATGGCCACCGATGACAGTGGATAAACAGTTTTCCTGGAACGGTAACTTGTTTTTTTCCCCCACCATTAGCACATTTAGCTGCCAAACATAAGGGTGATTGACAGCGCTAAGACCTTCCTCCTGGCTCTGATTTAGGTCGGGAGCGGTGCAAAGTTACATTCTGCAGCTTTAGGTTATTAACGTCGGCTGATGCCGACATTTATGCCGTTATATCGTGCATCCCTAGAGAATACCCAAGTTGTTTTTTAGTAAACATGTGAAATTAATCTCAAAATTTGTGTGTGTTTCGGCAGAAATGTATTACTCTGTGACCGTTTCTTTCAATCTATCTACAACGGCCCAAATACTCCGTTGCACAAGAGTCTGCAGTCAAATCTTGACCCATTTTAAATCAGGGATGCACAACATACCAGCATTATCACCGGTATCGGCCCCATATGTAAAACCGGGCCAATATTAACTGCCAATATTTATTTCCATCTTATTGCCCTTTGTGTGTGTTTCAGAGCAGGATTGTGGGGTGTTTAAAGCAGAGAAGCAAAGTCAGAGGTGTGGTCATTTTTTTCCCCAGTGTCAATAGGGTAAGGAAATATATGTAAAACATATCAGTAAATAGTTTTCAGCCATGATAGCAAAATATCGAATAGTCCTATTGGCCCACAACATTATGAATTTTAAAATTCATAATGCAATATCAGTGCATTATGAATTTTAATAACAGAAAAAAAAAACAGAATAGCCTTCAGGAGTCCATATCATTCAATATATCATTTTTCCATGGAGTTATGAGAGAGTAAACCGGTGTCTGCCCCTCCCTTTGTAAGCAAGCAACCAAACTGCAGTTCCTCCTGCTGAGAATCATTAGAATAATTACAGGAATGAACCTGAAACACGTGGCACTGAGTCAGTGTGGTTTCAGCGCCAGTTTACTTCTTTTTTTTTTCCAGTATAAGCCTGCTGGGTTTTTTGCAGAGCTCCAGTTTTTTTTTTTTTTTTACCACATTTAAAAGCAAACCACGTGTGGGTGTGGTGGGGTCCAGACCAGTGTGACTTCGTGTCGTGTTGGAAGCCAAAACTGTCAAGTACTGCCCAATATGTCCAATATTCACTGTAAAGCTGAGCAACAACCAGACAAGACTGAAAACATGTAGCAAGAAGGGAAAAATAACTTACATCCAGAGTAAGCAGATGACTTAAACAACTCGCCATCCCATTGGTTAGTCGTAATATTAGCATTTTAGCTCCCTTACTGACTTCCTTCCACGGCCCACTTCCTAACAAGGACCTAAACTAAAGCATTTCAAATACTTTAAATGCATTTCCTTTCAAAGTTCAAACTATTCTACCACTGTTATAAATTTTCTGAGCTGTTCGTCACGTTTCAATTTTTTTTCAACCTTTGCTTTAGCGCCCTACACTGTTAGCAAAAACAAGATTTCGTCACTATGTTTTAAAGCGACTGAAAACAGATTTAGACACCACCTACCTTATGATAACTGCTGAGTGAAGATTTCACGGTGATATTTTGTCTTCCTTAGATCATAATGGGCTGAATTATTTTCAGGTGCTTCGTAAAAACAAGCAGCTGCAAGCGTGAAAAGATTGTCTTCTTCTTCGAAGCTGTTCTTGCTGCCTAAAAGAACAGCGCCCCCAACTGGCTTTATTTAAATCTGCAACCTTTACAAATAGCGAAGGGAGTAAGTAATTGCATTTACTCAGCTACATTTGCTTGAGTAACCTTTTGGGGAAAAAATAATTTTAGGTGTAGTTTTAATGCAGCTTGAGTAATATTAGTATTACTATTAATAATATTTAATTTTGATATTATTATTACTATTATTATTATTATTATTATTATTATTATTATTATTATTATCATAGTATCGTTACTCTGCCTTGAGAAAAATTTCTGGATACTCTACCCAGTGCAAGTAACTTCACTGAATGAAGAACAAATCTATTTTAACCAAAAATACATGAGACACAGAGACAAACTTACAGTTTATGTTAAAGTGAGACCTCTTGTTTGTTCACAAGTTTTGCTGTTTTAATGTTATTTTCCATCTGCCGAGCCTGGTGAGCCATTTGTAGGTCCAAAAGATATAAGTAAACACTACATATTCACTAGAAGTACTTACATATAAATACATTATCAACTGTAAGCATTCGTTTCATAAGGTTTATATTGAAAAAAAATTTGAAATGTTTTTCTTCTACCTTAATTTATTATTTTGCAATTAAGTTTTTTTTTTTTTTTTTTTTTTTTTTTCAATTTAGTCTTTAAAATATCAGAATTTCACGTTTTGTTTGGTTTTTTGCTGTTATGTGATGACATCATTGTAAAATATTAAATCAGCTGTTATGATCAGTTTCTCAGTAGCCTTTATACCAAATACTTTAGTCATTTCTTTCTACTTTTACTTGAATAAAAATGTATCGAAGTACTGCTACTTACTTGAGTACAAATTTTAAGCACTCTATCCACCTCTAAAGAGCCATTTTCACCCTTAGCCCAGATAAATAAAACTTGTTTAGACCCGTAAATGTTACATGAGAAAAAACAGTTCATAATTATTGATAAACTTTCGGAAATGTGCTGCCATTTTTAAAGACCCCCCCACACCCCATTCTTTATTTCTATTTTTAGGATTTAAAATCAAGTAAAACAAAAACTTTGAGAAAAATTTTGTTTTTATTAGTAGAAAATCATGTAAAAAGCCTCTTGAGGCAGAGACTGACCTCTAACCCCGGAGGGAGTAATTTTTTTCCAGTCAAGAACCATGGCCTCAAACTTCGAGGAGCCGACTCTTATCCCTGCAGTTTCACACTTATCAGCAAACTTATGAATAAATAAATAAATGATAAATAAACGAAGCACTCAAGATCATCCAAACGACATGAATTTGCTCCAGTTTCCGCTCCACCTCCCTCCCTTGCAGACTCTTTCAAAAGCAGTTGCAGGAGGGAAGTTGTCAAATTTGAGAACATTTTTTGAAGAGAAAAAAAAATGTACTTTTGAAGTAGTTTTACTACACCATACTTTTACTTCTATTTCAGTAATGTTATGCTCACTTCAGAAAAATTTCTGGACAATATACTTGGAATTACTTCACTAAATTAAGATCAAACAGCTGTTGTGATTTTATGATTTTATTGTTATGACTGCACGATTTAGAACTGAATAAAGCTTCTAGCATCTCACATGTTAGAAATCAGATGTATTGTTTTCTGCAGAGCTTAGAAATGTGACCTGTGTAGATTAGGATGGCCTTGCATGCCTCATTGTACTGTTAGATACTTTCTTTGCTTGCACACTGCTGCAGCGCACGCGCACGCGCGCGCGCACACACACACGTTAAAACAATAAGATCCTTGAGCCACACATGGCTAAGAAGAGCAGACACACACACAGGGAAATGCCTTAGTTTAGAGCAGATTAAAACCAGCCGCAGCCTTTCTCCTTTGCTTCTCTCGGTGTACTGAACAGGAGCCCGTGCAGCGTCACAAAACAGTGATTCTCTGTTTGTAATTGAACACACTAATTGGTTGTTTTGTCTCATCTGCTTTAAAATAGTGATTAAAATCGAGTTAATCTCAACCTTTTTGCTCTGTTCCTTGTTTTAAGGTACTGTGATCAGGTCTCAACCAAGATAAAGATACCGGGGTTTTCAACAAGTTGGCACCATGACCCGGATCTTGGAAAATGTGAGACCTAGAATGACCGAGGAGGACTCCAGATCAATGTGCATCCAGAGTCAGGCTTTCCAGTGGTTTTCATGTACACATCTGAAAAGTTGGTGTTAGCGCCTTTTCTAAAGACTCTGCAGACTTTTACTCAAACGTCTCCTTGCAAAGCTAGGCCTTAAAAGCTTGAAAGAGGTTTAAACGGGACAAATAAGAGAAGTAAAAGTGAAGAGATGAAAATAAAGGAATAAAGGGTTAGAGAAAATAGAGTGAAAATAGGACACAAAATTAGTTTGTGGCGCCTAAAAACAGGAATTAAAATTTTATAAGGTAAAAATACAAACAGTTTTAGCTCAAAGTTAATTGATAACTTAGGCTAAAGAAAACCCTAATCAGGTCGGACAAAAAATAGCCCTCTTTGATTGTTTGGGATCCTTGATTGGACCATAATTTGATGTTGTAATTGGCTCTGTGAATATTTCCTGTGTAGTGCTGTTGTTGTTGGCATTTTTTCTTCTGTAACCATACTGAATAAAAGAGGCTGAAGCCTGGGAAGCCCTCATCTTAATTCCTCAGGGTGGCAACGACTGCCTTGGGATTACTCAGGCTTTGGGGGAGTGAATGTGGTTCTGGTGTCTTTAACAGGTAATTAGCCACCTGTTAATTGGGCCCTGAGCTGTGAATGTGTCGCAGGCCAGAGCCAGCTGAGTGTTGTGAATACATGAAAGTCAGTGTGAGCATGAATGACGCTGATAAACACGACCTTCCAGCTTCCTTAGGAGCATTGTTGAGCGATTGCAAATGTAAGATTGTACACTCAAGTCCAGCTAAAACAACAACTGGACTCGTTTAATAGCTGGTGTGAGTTCATGCATGATGTGGGGATTTTTGGGGAATACGGGAGATCCTCCTCCTCCAGTTCAGAGAGAAATAATCATGTTAAGAAACAAGATGTGTGAAGCCCAAGCCAAATCTGCCAGTGCAGGGAGATTATCTAAATCTAAAGCCCAAAAGGAAGAGTCTAAACTAAATGATTTGTATAAACTAACACGCATGCACTTCCAAAATTGCTTTGAACAAGGTCCTGCACAGGAAAGAAAAGGTAAGCCCTGGCAATTGCTATCAGACTGTAAGTCAGCCGCTGCAGCTTTGGGACCCCTCCCATGCACATGAAGAAAAAAACAGACTCATGTGGCCATTATCGGGCCAGAACTCAGTCAGACTCGCACTGTGACCCCCAAAATGTCACAGAAAAACAGGCAAAAAAAAAAAAAAAACAAACTTCGATGCTTTTACGACTCCAAGCTGCGGCCTCCCCGAGTTATGCTCCATCCGATCCGCCTCAGGAAGACGCAGAGCTGTTAAGATCTCATGAAAAAACCCTTGCAGCTTCCCATCATGCACACACGTGGAGTTAGGTTGGGCTGCCACCCCCTACCTGTATTATAGCCTTTTCAAATCACAACTGCCTAACCCTAAGGAAGGAGCGAACACCTGGATTAAGGAGTTTTTAAAACTGTTTAGTGATCAGGAATTGGTGGTGGGAGACGTGAGAGCATGTCTGGCTGCACACCTGGAAGAATTTGAGTTGCAAAAAAATAGAAGAAGAAGCAGGGACGCCACGCTTCGCACCAGGACATCAGCTCAGACCCTACGCTGCTGCGCTGTGGGCGGCTTTAAGAGCGCAATAAGTCCGCTGTTCTGCAAGATGCCACCAGACACCCAGGAGAAACAGGACACATATATGTTGCCAGGATGTTGAGAACCTTTTCCTTATACATGTGTTTTTGTCAAGAAATGTATATATTTGCTGCCATCTTGGTCCAGCTCCTCTACTATTGGTCAATAAACAGGAAGGAGAGAATGAAGATAATCTCCCTCTTTTTGACACTCTCTCACCTCACAACTGGACCATTCACTGGAAAATGCCCAGCACCCAACTGGGGCACCTGCTATACAGAACAAGATCCCAAGAAAACCTGGTGTGGATGTCTCAACGCGATGTAGCCTGCTTGTTCCAAGTAATGTTTAATGTTTAAGGATCATTTAGATGATAATTGTGTGTGGTGGGACAAAATATACCAATATACCCTGTGGCAACCCAAAACACTACCACTCCCATTTTTCAACCCAAAATAGTTTCTAAAGTGATCTATTTTATAAACAACAATGTAGCATCTGGAAAACAATTAACTACTCTCTGAAAATAGTATTACCACCCCATTAGTTGTTAATAGAGCAGAGGTGTGGAGGTATTGTGGTGGAAACAAATTGCTGGGTGGTTACCTGCCAATTACTCTCCCATACAGATGGTTCCCGTCTCTGATCTACATATGCCTACAGGGGGAGGAAAACGTCTGGTGACATCATTGGCCTCCTTCGATGATGACTCCCCCGTCTGGATTGGCGCTATTGGGATCCCTAGAGGAGTCCCAGATCAATTCAAATTACCAGACCAGGTTGCATCAAGTTTTGAATTTATTTTCATTTGGATAACCCCTAACAAAAAATGTAGACAGAATTAATTACATACAATACAATGTACAGAGACTGGCTAACTATACTAGAGATGGATTTGAAGCTGTCAGCCACCTCCCTTGTTGTCTATCAGAACAGGTTAGCCTTAGATATGATCCTTGCAGAAAAGGGAGGTGTTTGTAGCATGTTCGGCGATTTGTGCCGTACTTTTATTCCCAACAAAACAGCTCCAGATGGCTCATTGACTAAGACTCTTGTCCAAGCCCTGTCCAACGAGATGAATGAACATTGAGGAGTTGTGAATCCACTTTCTCACATTCTTCAGAAATGGTTTGGTAAGGGGGGAAACTTAATGGTTAGTGTACTCTCACATCTCTCACCAGAACTGTTTCTGTTTTTGGCGTTTGTGGTTGTTGCTGTGTACCCTGCGCTAGAGCTCGCATCATCAGATGCATCAACCGTCCTGTGGGGTCAATAGAGATCAAAGGCCTGGTCCCACCCCCAGAATACCAAATGGAGGTAATGCCTGAACCCACAAAGTAACTATTTGAGTGCAGGTGATCCAGATGGAGAAGGAAGGCCACATCATGTTGCTGTGTACCGAGGAGGCAGACGTCCAGAGCCTACCTGGGGCAGGCCCCAGATGAGGGCAGAAGAAGACGAATTTATTAATTAATCAATTTGAAGGGTTCCCAGGCAGCAGATGACAGCTGTACCCCAGGAGGCAGACCCTCCCCCGTTATTCGGAGCCAGCCCAAAAATGGGGGTCAGAAGATTAAGACATCATTAGTTATCCGGATAGAGTCTACAACATACTGATACACACTGTGCTTGCTCATTCCCGCTGTGCTTCTAGGGTTTTCCAATAACTTTTTCTTCAACAGGTGTTGCCTTACTTATAAGTTTTATTGGTAATGATATTCATGTTTAGTCAATCTTGTTTTAGGATCATCTTAGTTTAGACTTGTTTTTATATTTCAGATTTTTATTAGCAAAGTTTTGTCATGTTTAATCACTCCTGCCTTGGTATCACATTAGTTTAGGCATGTTTTTTTATGGGAAACACAAAGGGGGTGCACACATTTAGGGATGCAGGCAGTTACTGGAAACATGGGGTTCTATTTCGGGGGGCGGGACGTGACAGCCGGAAAGAACTGCCTGCCATATTTTTGCGTAGGATCCATACACTTAGTGATTAGTTTGAGGTGACTTAGGTGCCATCTCAACAGGGGTTCTGTTGTGATTTTATTGTTGTGACTGGATGATAGAGAATTGAATAAAGTTTCTAGCACATGTTAGAAACCAAATGTATTGTTTTCTGTAGAGCTTAGAAATGTAACCTACGTAGATTAGGATGCCTTATTGTACTCTTTAGATACTTTCTTTTATTGCTTTGCATGCACACTGCCGCAGCACACACACCTGTGGAAACAATTAAGGCCCTTGAGTCACACATTGATAAGAAGAACAGACACACACACACAGGAAAACTCCTTAGAGGGAGTAGTTTAGAGTAGATAAAAACCAGCCGCAGTCTTTTTCCTTTGCCTCTCTCAGTGTCATCCTTAAGGTGTACCGAGAAGGAGCCCATTCAGTGCTGCGGATGGTAGGTGAATCTCTGTAATTGAACATACCGATTGATTGTTTTGTATCATTATCTGCTATAAAATAGAGATTCAAATCGAGTTCATCTCAACCTTTTTGCTCTGTTCCTTGTTTGGAGGTACTGTAATCAGATCTCACCCAAGATAAACATACCGTGGTTTTCAACACAGGTCTTTAAAAAAATGCATCAGAGACAAACAGTTTGTCAAAGTGAGACCTCTTGCATGTACACAAGCTTTGTTGTTATGTTATTATCTATCTGTTGAGTCATTTAGAGGTTAAGTGAATATACAGTAAACAACTGATATCGTCTCTGAAAGCACTTTCCACAGTTCTAACACATACAGAGGTGTGTAGAGTACCCATAATTTGTGCTAAGAGTAGTACTACTTAATCATATTTTACTCATTCCTTCCATTCATGGAGTTTGCCAGTTTTTTTTTTATCTGTTTTGTGCAGCAGCAACCAGAGCCTCCCAGACACTGTTAAGAGAGATAGATTGTTTTCCTTCTCCGTAAATCTCATATGTCGTAAGTTTTTCATCTTTAATACCTTTACTGGCAAGCCACGAAGAGGTGTATTTGGAAGCATGTGATGGAGCATTGTCCTACATAAAAATTATTGTCTTCTTGAAAGATGCCGACTTCTTCCTGTTCTACTGCTTGAAGAAAGTGTCTTCTGAAAACTGGAAGGTTTGGGAGTTGATTTTGAGCCCATCTTCATCCTGAAAGAGTCCAACCAGCTCATCTTTAACAATACCAGCCCACACCAGTAACCCCCCCTCCACCTTGCTGGCATCTGACTCAAAGTGAAGCTCTGTGCCCGTTACTGTTCCACCCACAGGACCATCCATCTGGTCCATTAAGAGTCACTCTCATTTCATCCATAAAACCTTTGAAAAATCTGTCTTCAGATATTTCTTAGCCCATTCTAGATGCTTTAGCTGATGTGTGTTGTTCAGTGGTGGTTGGGTCTCAGCCTTTCTTACCATGGTCATGTCTCTGAACTCCAAACATCCTGTACTTCTCGGTACTCCAGGTAGGCTGCAGTTGTGGAAAATGACAGAACTGGATGATGATGAGTTCCTGTTAGCTTCACGTTTGATTCTTCTCAAATCCTTGGCAGATTATTTGCGTCGTTTTTTTTCTCAACACCTTGAGACTATTTTCAACAAAACATTTCATGGTTCTATGATCACACCCCAAGATATTAGCAATTTCAAGAGTGCTGCAGAGATGTTGGTTAATTTTTGACTTTTCAGAATCAGTGAAATCTCTTTTTTGGGCCATTTTTGCCTTGAGAGGAGAAGATGCCTAATACCTATGCACACCTTGACATAGGATGTTGACCTCCTTAGGCCACAAACTCCCTCATTTTACACATATGCATCACCTGCTGTGATTAAATCCATTAAGCATTTAAGAAAATATGCCTAGTAAGTACTGAGCATCATCAAGTTTATCATGCACTAAGTGGTGCACTCAGCAAGCCTCTCAGCTATCTTCCCTCCATTTGTTTTATTGCCTCTTCTGAAATGAAAAAGCCTGAAATGAAAAAGCCGGAATCATTACTGTATCATCTGGGCTAAAAAGACCTGCAATAAACATGCAACAATCAAAGGAGTTAAGTCTTTGATGCTGGAGGTTTTGGACTTTTGAAGCCAGCTGGTTGGTTCAGCTTTGGGTTTCACTGATGCTAAAACATATTTAAAGGTTTAGTGACCTGAACAATTTGGTTGTTTTTTTTCCCCACATTGTACTGTTTTGAATTTATTTTTCCAACCGCCAGACCTAGGGAAAACAGGTGGGAATGTAGCAAATTTGCTTCGGGTGGTGCTCTGAAGTCTTTTGTGAGCTCACCACTGCCCCATGTTTTCTCCATTTGTGGATCGACGGAGTCCTAATGCCTCAGAAATTGCTTTGTAACCCTTTCCAGGCTGATAAATGTCTTGGTTTATGTGGCTTTTTCACGTGGCCCTCTAGACTCCAGAGGGACACATAAATAGACCTTCAAAATAACAGTTGCCATATAATATTTGATCAATCAAATCAAAGCAGTTTTTATCTGTATGCTGCCAAATTATATCAATCAGTCCCTCGGTTTTTTTTTTTCTCAGAAATTGACTCAAAATCAACAGATCCCCGCTTTTTTTCATTCTAATGAATAACTGAGAGTTTGTTGTGAATTTTCCGCAAATATGGTCAAAAACATTTGGTTTAAGTGATGCTAACTCCCATCTGCAGGTGGCAGTATTTCTTACTTCTGCTACACAATGTCAAGTTATAGTCTGTGATCGATGTGGCGAATGACAAAAAGTCACATTATAAGCGCAAAAATTGTAAAATTCCCTCCAAATATTTCTACATCAGGTCCAAAAAAATCAGTGATTTTGGGGGGGGGGGATCACAAAAAAAACAACTCGTTATTTGGCGTTAATCATCGGGAAAATAAACATGCGAGTAAGACCGCTCTCGGTTTCCGTACTGATCGCTGTGGAAAGTTCAGCATTATCTATTTTTAAGAAGTACTTATCGAATGCAGAGACAGCTATTTATTAATATATTGGGGTTTATCATTACATTCTGGCAAAACCGGCCCTTAAAGGACATTCATGGCCTTAATATGGCCCAGAATGAAAATGAGTTTGACACCCAGTCAGGTTCTACCTCTGTAGAAATGCAGCATAAACAGTTATAATCGATCAGCCTCCAGTCAGGTTGTTTGAAATTTCAAATCCTGCCTCCAAATTTTCGCAGCGGAGTAAATGATGCGTTCAAATTATTCTCTGAAAACGCAATTTACGGTTTCTTGGTCCTTAAATTTGAAGGTTCTCGGAAAAACCCGACCTCGAAATCCGGTTTTGCTAGCTATTACACAAATAAGGCACATTGATAGCTACAATATTATCGTAATTATATGTGATTTTGACGATTTTTATCTATTTTAATCAGTCGCCAGTCAAAGTACTCTTCGAGCTTTTGTAGTGAACACGTCGCTAAAGTGTTTGACTGCATTAAATGATGAAAAATACATTGTTTGCGACTTGTGTACATTTTCTGGTCAATTACCAAAACAAGGATTAAATCTCATTGTCTTTCTGAATTGCATCTGAAATAGTTTTCGATTACGGTAGTCATTAAAACATGAGATTCCCGAGGCAACCTGAATGCAACATTAACGAACTGAGGTTTCCGGTTCTGGAGAATATTATTCAACCCTGAATTAGACAAAATGGCTTTCTGTGGCCTATGAACAGTGTTAAAACTTTATTTTAACTTTATATGCTGAATACCTTATTTGTACCATGTCTTGTAAAATACACAAAACTAAAATAAATTCTTTTAAAACTTGGCTATCCCTTATTTCTTAATTTTTGTTTCCAAATTCCATTTTTTTTTTATCCAGAATACTAAAGAATCAGAACCACAACCAGAATCAGAATCACCTTTATTATGTACACAAGAAATGAATTTAACTTCCATCAGTAATGGCTGTGGGCTATAATATTTAAAGCAATGTAAGGCCATGACAGAGTTTGCAGTGTGGTAATGTGTTGCTTCAAAATATAATTAAAAATGTTAAAATCCATCAATATTACTGCAGGTAGGTGTGACAAAATAAGGTTATATAGAGCAGGGAATATAAGGATTTCTTGTATTGAGGTTAATCTATAGTAAAATGAACAGAAGGAAATTTACAGTTGTTGACGTAATCCATCTTTTTCTCTCTCCTGAGTCGCAGCATATTAGTGTCACTGAAGTCCAGTTAATACAGGAAAACCACTTTTACTCCGAATGACCCAGAACGAAACATTGGAAAGGATGAGTTATTTTACTCTGTCCGATTTGCTCTCAGCTCAAAGTCGTCCCTCTGCCTCAGTAGGCTTTGCAGGACCTTCTCAGGATAGAGGAAAAAGTCCCTGTTGCGCCGCAGGTCCTGAGCCTTCATGATCCGAGTCACCAAAGCCTCCTGGATGGCCGGAGACTCACAGGGGTGATGCTGGATGTTGTGCCTCACTTTTCTTTGAGGTTCGATGACCAACAGACCAAGCTTGCCGTCTTCCTCCTCCCTGATACAGGAACGTATCGAAGTATTGAGGGTGGAGGCATTTCTTCCTGTAACCTCCCTGAATCCAAAGGCTGTACAGCTTCTGTTGTCTTCCGCGGTTGAATTAGGTGTGGCGTCGGCTGGGTTAACCATCGCATCGCTGATCCTGGAGGTGTTGCTGTTTTCCATCCTGCTGCCTGGCCCAGCTTTTTGCTTCAGGGGCCCTCCTGCTTCAGTCTCCAAGATGTTTTTACGTAAATAAGCTACGTAGCCGTGAACAAGGCGACTGAGCCCCGTCTTATAAGACAGACGCAGAGACTCGATGGATCCTGATGGCACAGAGTGAAGGCGAACCTGTTGAAGGAGGAATAAAGACTTCTTCTGTCATTGCTTTTATCATCATCATGCAGGTTTAAATCCAAGTGAAACATAACTGGAGTAAAAATAAAAAGCAGTTTTCAAATGATGATTAAAGCAATTTGGCCAAATACAATTGCCATTCCTTGTTAAATTATAAATTAACTGGGATAAACCTCATTTTTTCTGGTTCAATTTCTGCCAGCACTGCAAAAACACAAAATCTCACCAAGTATTTCTGGTCTAGCTTCTGGTGCAAATATCTTAAATACACTTGAAATAAGACAAAATTAACTTACAAGTAACTTTTCAGCAGATATAGGAGCTTGTTTTAAGTTAATAATTCCTTAATATTGATGAAAAAGTTCTAGTTATGATGAAATAATCTGCCAATAGGACAAGACATTTTTAATTTATAATATGGGAAAAATATGTTATCCCACTTGCAGATTATTTCAGTTCAACAGTATAATTATTTATCGCAATAATTTCAGGGACAATTTATCGTCCAGCAGAATTAGTTATTGTGACAGGCCTAGTGACTCAACGATTTGCTCATATTATAAGTTAAAATATCTTGTTCCACTGACAGATTATTTCACTTATAACTAGAACTTTTTCATCAATATTAAGGAATTATTGACTTAAAACAAGCTCCTATATCTGCTGAAAAGTTACTTGCAAGTTAGTTTTGTCTTATTTCAAGACATTTGCACCAAAAAACTAGACCAGAAATACTTGGTGAGATTTTGCATTTTTGCAGTGTGTCTTTGTCTGATATTAAAGTTAGTTTGATAATCTGAAACATCAAAGAGTGATGAAAAAAAAAAACGTGAACATTTTTTCCCCTTCTGCTGCAGACAGGACTGCTCCTGGACTGCTCTTATCTGCCTCGCCTCACCTGGTGGATCCTGAGGTGCAGATGAAACGCAGCTCCTGCCAGCCACTGCTGCATGGACTCTGTGCTCATTCTCTTCTTGGTGGTCATCCTCTCATAATGGTCGATCAGCTCGAGGTTTAGCAAGCTGTCGTACAGCTCGGTGGCCTCAGCCATTTTCTCCTCGTCGTTGGCGATGCCAGGGACGAGGCTGAGGTAGCTGTGGATAATCGAGCCGATTCTTGAAGATGCGCTGATGCCAAAAACCCTCTCAGCTCTGGATCCCTGAGGTGAAGCGAGGCCGTCTGTTGAACCCTGCGCTCGGACCTGATGGGCAGCTTTTGAAAGTTTGGCTTCACGTTTTGAAAGAAAAATAAAGAACTTGAAGGTAAAAATAAAATATTTTACCTACACTTTGGGCCAGTTGGTCAAAAAGCAGGGACAGAGCTAAAGCGACGACGCCTACGCCTCCATATGAGACCCTGCAGCAGCCCACCTCTGCAGTGAGGTTCAGGTTGAAGGCCGCCTGCTGCTCAGCGCTCATGCTGCGCTGCAGGAAGCCGTACTGGTGCTGCAGGGCGGCGGGGGAGTCCAGGGAGAGGAAAGTCGTGAGCACGGGATCCAAGGAGATGTCCGGGACGATGTTTGCATCTCGAGCCACCGAGAACAGCTCCTGGACGGTGGCAGCAGAAGGAAGACATAAACTGCGAGCTGTCAGGATCATGGCTGAAACTGTCTGTTCCGTTCGACCGCTGTGAGGTGAGGCTTATCTGTGTTTGTCTGACCCAGTCAGGGTGAGGTTATCAGCAGGCTGAGTCCAGAGAACTCTGTAACTAATATCTCTAGTGAAGAGGATTCATGCTGCTGTTTCTGCCCATTCAAACGTTTCAAGATAAACATTTATTCCACAATCTGAACCTGGAAGTGAGGATTTCTGAAGAAGATGCAGTGGTGCAGCAAGGGCCCAATGACTCTACCGCACTGCGTTATAACAAGTGCATCTTTGTGCTTTTAAATATTGATACCTATTTTTAATTCCTTTCAGAAAGTCTGCTAGTATTATGCTTGTTAAACAAAACAAAACAAAACAAACAAACAAAAAAAAACCCATCTGTTGTAGGTTTCTGCCATAATTCTGGCTCGATATTTGACCAGTCTCTCTGTCAGAGGAGATACAGCTCCGTTAAAGTGGTTGATTTTCTGGCATCATCTATACATTTTATGCAAGGTTAAAGTTCGGCTTTTTTTAACCACTATGAAAACAGTTTTTGATCTGTATGCAAGATTTTGGTGCTGTGTGTCCAGGTTTTAACCATCTAGATGCCTCTACTTTGTGGACCATCAAAACAACAATCAAAACAATCAAAACCCTCTGTCAGCATGATGCTTCCACCGCCATGCTTGACAGCTGGTGTCGTACTTTTAAGTTTGAAATACTCACCTTGCTCACTCACAACTCTATCAACATTTTCTGGAGGGGGTGGGCTCTGACTGGTCACACATACTTATTTTATTTTTTGTTTTTTTACACAGCTTATGTAAATTGGCCCAGTTTCAGTTGAATAATTGTACAACGTAATACGCCAAGTATAGTTGTTCATTAAAGCCTAGTAAGTAACGTGAAATACATAAATGTATACTAAAACACACATATATATAGAAAACATGGTGATTTATAATTATTTGCATTATTAAAATAAAATCCTACCTTTTCGTAAATATTCGTAATATCTCGGTCTTTTACGTAAGTCACAGGACATTTGCTTGCGGTTCCTTGACGTCACGAACGAAACGTTAAAAAAAATTACGCCTTGAATTAGAAGCAAAACACTGAGAATCGCAGTCACTTGCCTGTGAACAGTTTTTAGTTTTAAAACCCGTGTTATCGAAGCTGCTTTGACTGATAAACAGACGTTTCTGGGCCAGAAACCACCGAGACGTGCTTCCGGCAACGTGATTACGTCACTGCGCGCATCTTAGAAGCGTCCGCCTGTCATCAGGTAGGGGACGCAGAGGAGGAGGTGGTTCGTTCCTGCTTCTCGTCGGCGATAGCATAACAGGTGAGTTGCCAAACGGATCAGCGGGTTTATAACATTTTAATCCCGATAAAATACGAGTGATCAGACTTGAAGGAGAGACCGTTCGGCTCCGCTCGGACTCTTTGATAGCTGGTAAATCAAAGCTAAATCTGTTAGCCGCCTGAACACCAACGGTTAGGGGGAAACATACCCCAAACATGAGCAAATTAATGCAAACAAGGGGCTTACATGGAGGATGTATGTTTATTCATCAAGCGAGAAGGCACACCGTATCGTTTAAAGTGTAATAAAATTAACTAAATTACATAAAAAGTAGTTAAAGTCCTCCACATCGCAGCTAATCTGAACACCTATGAATGTAGTGCTCTCATCAGTCACAAAATATTTAGACAACGGAGACTTTGAGCTCAATCAGGTGATTATAAAGACGTTATGTACCTTCTTATTAAATCCCATTTTATCTGCAGAACAGGGCGGATTTTTGGAGGATTTAACATGCTTTATTAATTTTGACTCACGAGACCATCTGGACTCTAGTTGATTTGATGTTTTTTTCCATCTTTACCTGTTATTAAAGGAGCAGTACAGGAAAATAAACATTGTTTGTCATGTCTTTTTCATTGGCAGTCTTTGCCAGGTTGATTGGAGAATTACAAAGCAAATCTTTGTTGCCTAAATCATCTGGACCAGTTTTTGAGTTAACTGTGTGGATTTTATTCACTTTTAGCCTTTAAATAAATAGGTGTTATATTGCAGTAGTATAATCTCACAACTCCAGTTCATACAAATACATTTAAGCAAAAAAGTTCTTTATTTTTATTTTTTGTTAGACTTGAGATTAAAAAAAAAACCCCTCAAAAAACAAAAACACATTCCTTTAGATAAATGTTAATGAAGAATTATCTAATTCATACCACTTGTATGCTGTGGGTCTTCTGTCCACTGTTAGGTATGGTGGAGGATTTGTGATGCTGAGGGCTTCTTTCTCTTTGAAAGGTCCTGGGAATCTTAATAAATTACAATGAACTCTTTAAAATATGATATTTTTACGAATTAAATGCACCCAATTTAAAGGTGGGATTTTTCTACATTTCTCAGTGTGAGATTATATTACTGGAGTAAATTCCAATAAGTGTGCATGTAAACAAAAAAATAAAATAGTTTGGAGAAACAATTTCAATAAAAGCAAAGAAATCTGAAACCCCAATTAAGCTACATAGCAGACCTAATCGGATTAAATAAAATGAAAGCTACTTGGTGTAAACTCAGTGGAACCAGGACAATAAACAAAGCAGAAGACAAAACAGCTGATTAAGCGGGGGCTTTTAGCAGGGATTGTAAAAATATTCTCCAGAGGGGAAACAGTTGGTCGTTTCTGTCATATGGTAACCTCAGTAAATTCCAAGGCATTTCCATTTCCTCCTAGATTTGTCACTTCCTAAAACAAAACAGGTATTTTAGACTAAAATTATTTTTACAACTTTTTGTTCAACGTTTTTTTATTTTTTTTTATTGAGAAGTTCAACAGAACTATAATACATTGTGCATCACTCCCCTCTTCCCTTCAGTAAACACTAACCCCCTTTCCCCTCCCAGAACAACCTCCAACAGTTGCACCAAAATGAGTATATATATTTAAGAAGTTGTCTTTAAATGACAACATTTGAAAGAAAAAAACATCAATGTTATACATGTATATTACTTCTCTGAAAATTAGATTAGACAGGGATCCACCTTCTTAATTTGATCCAAGACCGGTTGCCAGATGTCAAAAAAATTGTAGGCAGTTTGTTGTAGCATATCTTGTTTGTTTTTTTTTTATTGTCAAATTATGTGTTTGTACAACTTTAAGGAAGTTACCTTTTTTTATTTTTTCACTTCCGTCGATGTTTTCCAATGCCAGCTGCGCAAAAGAGGAAGGAAATTAATAAAAACTAAATTCTGTCTAAAGATGGCAACTTACCGTGATTATTCAACAGACTGCAATCTGCACCTCCACCGCTAGATGTCAGTAAAGCAACACGTGTTTTTTGTTTTTTTTCTTTATTTTTTTTTCCCCTTTTTTATTTATTTGAGAAATTATATACGATATCTTGTAGAGGTATAAAGAACAGTGCAACAGGGTAAAAGAAAAACGGAAACACGAGATTAAGACTAAAAAAGTACACAACAGAGAGGCAAGTAAAAAGGAATGGAGCAAGTATTTAAAAGAAATGAAATTTAGAAATGTTTCTTTAGCAGTCAACAGCCATCAGCATCTATAACAACTCTTTGAAGAACCGTGGATAACATGAGTTACAACAACATTTACTTTCCTTGTGGTGTGAATAAATTAATCACAATTAATTAATTTAGTTGATGTTTTTAATAATTGCTCTGACCGTAGATGTGGCCAGATTTAGGCCACATATGAAGATCAACACATCCGCCTTACTTGAATCATCATGTCTTTCTCGTTTTGAAATGAGGCTAAAGGAAATCATCTGTGTCACATCATATTTATACCCCAGGGAAACAGGATGTCAAGGATTACTTGTTAAAAGCTTTGAGATATTAAAAAAAAAAAAAAGACAAAAAGGAGTCACTGTTTTGGGGTTGCCACTCTGTGGGGCAGGTGTGATGTATTAAAAACAATTGTTTCCTAATGTTTGGATCTTTTTTCCAGACTAAATAAATGTACTCAAATTAGAAGTTAGGAATGTTCCAGTTTTTTTAATCCAATTAATCGATTAATAGTCAGAATAAAAGATTACTAAAATAGTCGTTAGTAACAGCCCTACTTTCAACATGTGTATAGGGCTGGGCGATAAACTGATTTTATGGTTTCTGAAGATTTAATTTTTGGAAAATCAGGATTTTTTTTTCACCAATTCACTCCTTGGGTTTCCATAGTTCAGAGTGATGTCAGCGCGCCCAGGGCGGCCATGATGGTTGTTTACAGCGTAATTTTTATTTAGGACTTTAAATTCAGGTCAACTCTACGAAAAAGAGCCCAGCTTAGATTTTTTTTTCACGAAAATAAAGTCATAATGTTACAAGAATACAGTCGTAGTAATACAAGAATAAAGTCATAAGACAATAAAATGGAAATAATACAAGAATAATGTCTTAAAATTACCAGAATAAAGTCGTATTATTAGAAGAATGAAGTAGTAATTTTATCAGAACTCCAACACAAAAAGTAACAAAAAATTAGTTATCCAAGCTTTTTCCTGATTAAAACAATTTTTTTTCTTGTAATTTTAAGATGTTTTTGTGGTAAAATTGCATCTTATCAGCTAATATTATGACGATATTCTCGTAAATAAAAATTCTCGCTGTCTGGCCCCTGATACTCTGTCGTACAACTCACAGAAGGGATGACTGAAATAAAAGCCACTTTTTGAAAATATTTTGTCACTTGTAATTTCCTTTTTACAAAACAATTTGAGAAAAAAATAAATCAACTAAAATCAGAAACCGGATCTGTTATGAAAAAAAATCCGAGATTTTATTTTTAAGCCACGCCGCCCAGCCCTACATGGGTGGTCATATGTGTATTCATTTCCAGCTGAGGGAGTTGAGGGAAGTGCGTCTTTGTGCAAACTGTGAAACCCGAGTGTCACAAAGAGGCAGCAGCGCCGCATACGAACACACTAATAAAACAAATGATGCATTTTCCATTCCAGGTCATCCAGCATTATGAGTCAGCGGACGGAGCGACGGGGCATACACGTGGACCAATCAGACCTGCTGTGCAAGAAGGGATGCGGTTACTATGGGAACGCAGCGTGGCAGGGCCTGTGCTCCAAGTGCTGGAGGGAGGAGTACCAGCGGGTGCGGCAGAAACAGATCCAGGACGACTGGGCCTTGGCGGAAAAGTAAGGCCAGCTGGTTCTGAAACCCCCCAGAGGAGAAGCCAGTCAGACATGCTGTCCCACATCGCCACAGCTTTTCATCTACAGCAGAAGCAACAACTTTGCTCCCACACTAAAACAGTAGCTCTTACACTCGTTTCCCTCTCGTCCCTGTTGTCTCCTAATTTTTCCTTGGCTGCAGGTTGCAGAGAGAAGAGGAGGAGGCGTATGCCAGCAGTCACGTAGCGCACTCCCAGTCCACTGCAGGACCCGCCTCCCTCGCCCCCTTCTCCAAGTTCGAGGAGAAGAAAACCAACGAGAAGACTCGGAAAGTGACAACCGTGAAGAAGTTCTTCAGCCCTTCATCGCGAACTGCTTCCAAGAAAGGTGCTGCTTGCTTTCTTTGGATATTTCTAGTTTTCCTCACTTCATCTGGCTTAGTTTGTATTCTGAAACAATTTGATTTGGTTTCCTTTGCTCTTAATTAAAACTCTACTGTTCCTTTTCACAGCACGATACGACCTAAAACAGCTTGCTTTTTAACTGGTTTTGTAAAGACACCTGCAACGCCTTTCCATATTCATGCGATTTTGTGGAATAGACAAACACAAACTAGTTCTTCATTGTGATGTGGGAAGAAAATGACACATGGCTTCCAATAAAAAAGAAAAATATCTGAAAGTTCGATATCCATTGGGACGAGCCATGACAGTCTTTTGTACTGATGGGAAGTTTGGCTCCCAAACGGCTCTTAATTTATCATCTGCAGCCTCATATTTTAGCTTAAAGCTAAGTATGTAACTTTTACAAAAATATGTTTTTTGCATATTTGTTAAAACTGTCACCATGTTGTGATAGTTTAATATGAGACAGATTACCTGTGAAAAGATGGAGCTACTATTGCCATCTGAAGAAATGCACCGCTCCCGACCTAAAACCAATCAGAGCCAGGGGGAGGGGCTTAGTGCTGTCACTCACCCTCGTGTTCGTGGTGCTAAATGTGCTGATGGTGGAGAAACAACTCACTGTTCCAGGAAAACTGTTTATCCAGCATCATTGGCCATGCTAACTAGCATTAGCATTAGCAGCAGGCTATGTTGTGGTGAACCAGCTGTAGCGTAGCAGAGAGCAGGGGGGGTGATTGGCAGCGCTAAGACCCTCCTCTTGGCTCTGATTGGTTGTTTCAGACTGAACAGTGTATTTCTGCAGTTAGTACTGGGAGCACTGGGAGAAGGGAGAGGAGCTTGATTTTTTTTTTTCACAGATTATGTCTTACATTATGCTGTTATGACATAATTTTAACAAATATGTAAAAAACATTTTTTCATAAAAGTTACTGCAGCTTTAACTTGGCAAATATGAATGTTTGCACGATAAATCCTGTTGCATTCAGCATTCCCTGTGAGAAAACTTATGCTGCCTAATTACTTGTATTTGTTCTGTTACAAAAGCAGGCATTCTTTTGTATATTAAGTTTGTATATTATTTTAATCAAACTTTACATTTTTATTGAACACAAAAACAAATGAACAAAATGGTGCAAACAAATCTACTGAACATAACCATAATAATAATTATTATATCATATATGTTATCTTTAAACTGCAGCCAGGTGTCAGTTATATTTATGGGTTTTTGCAATGCACTCTCCTCCTCACTGTTGTCTATTGACAATGGTATGATCCCATATCTCACGTGATTGACCACAAGGCTGCCATTCAACCAATCAAAACAAAGTTCTGCTGTGAGCAGGGCGGAGCTACTGAGAGTGAGAGCTGAGCAGAGAAAAGATAAAAATAGTGGGGAGTCGGGTCTTCTGATTCACTTCAAAGCATCAGAAAATCGCTCAAGCCCAGTCTAATTGGATAGCGAGCGTCTAAGAACAGCAATTTTCAGGTCTTGAATTAAGGTCAAGGCCTTAATGAACAAATATGCCCTGATCTAAACCACTCCACTGTGTGTTTTGGGTCGTAGTCCTGCTGAGCAGTGAACCTCCGCCCCAGTCTCGAGTGTTTTCCTGCCCTGTAGCAGATTTTCTTCCAGGATTGTCCTCTATTTAGCTCCATGCATCTTCCCATCAACCATTTTATATTTCTATTTCATTCACTCAGTAGTAAATATGAATAGTTCAAGTAACAACTAAAAGAAATCAAGATTCAAAAGGAGCAGAAAGAAGTATAAACTTATATTTGACCCCCTATTCACATACAGAGATTAGCTATTTAACTCAGGACTATTACAGCCGTATTTCAAATAAAATACACAACAAAACTTTATCTTACTCAGTGCCATCGCTTCATCATAATGATTGTCAAATTTCTTTTAAATGCAGAAAGAGGTTTAGATTGTTTTATCTCACAATCAAGACTGTTCCATAAACTGACACCTTTAATTGAAATGCATCTTTCCGTCGTCGCCAATATGAATCTAAATTTTTCGAAAAGCACATGCACTTTGCTTTTACTGGAAAATATGAAGAAGAGAAGGTTGTCAAAGATTACAATTTCCCTTTCATGCTCTTTCTGATCAGAAACTCAGGAGGGAAAGACGCCGAGTCCATCCATCAGCCGCCGCGCCAGCTTCGACACAGACCAGGTGTCCAAAGACTTTGTGGAGTTCTTGAAGAACCTTCATAAACCGGGCCGAGAGATCCAAAGGCAGTGCCGAGCCTTCCTCGTGAACATGTCGAGCAAGAAGGTGTGTTGAGCTCAGGAGAGGATTACAGATCCATTATTACTGAAAAATCAATAGATTTCAGGGATTTTATCACACATTATAGAGATTAATTACACACAGATGTGCGTTTGAAACCTTTATTTCTGTTAATCATAATGATTTTCCACTTGCAGCCGATGAAAACATGACATTTATAATTAGAATATTGCATCAGTGCAATAAAAGACTATTTTTAAAAACAGAAATGTGGGCTTAATGTTTAATACCTGCTTAAAGGTTGTTATTTTCAAAAGGCACTTTTAATCTTTTAATTAATTGTACAGATATAATTTGGAAAGAGAAGAAATTGTGACATGGAGTAAAAATTAGATGTGTAAATAAGTATAATGTTGGACATATTTGGATGAGACTGTTGGGGGTAGGATTTAAAAAGCTTTGTCTTCTTCCTGTTTCTTTTTGAACTGGATGTAAAAGTTTGTTGTTTTTTGTTATTATGAAATATAAATATACACGTATAATTTTTTGTTTTCTTCTTAATTATTTTATTTTTTGTATGACATTTTACTTGTTCAAAATAATTAAAGACTTATCCTTAATCTGACAAACAAGACTCATCTGGAGGTATATTCTAATTTGCTGAATAGGACTGCTCCTAATGGTTGTTTTAGTAATCGATTATTCTATCGATTATTCTGACAATTAATCGGATTTAAAAAATTGGAACAATCTGCAGATTTTTAATTTAACCTCTTAAGCTTTTTACAGAATAATAGAAATATGTTAAAAGAGGGAAATAAATTGTTAATTTCCTTTTTTTAAATAGAAAAATAAACATTTTATTGCCTAAAATGCAACAATATAGCTTTCCTTTAGTGAATTTGAACCAGCTGAAGCTAAAACTGCCACTTGAGGAGTTTTGGGTAGAACATATTTACAGACAAAGGTGGTTTTTTTTGTCTTAAATGCAAAATGTTTCTATATTTTGTACAGTTTTGGCTTAATTACTGCTCTGGGTGTGTTGTTTTTTTTCAGCAAATGGCCTTTTTTTGAGTCTGTATTCTCCAGTTAACGATTAATTAATTACATGAGCTGACGATTATTTCAATAATCAATTAATCACGATGAATCCGATGAATCGGTGCAGCCCTGTGACTGAATATGACTGTACCTCTCTGTACCTTCTTGTCTGGACAGGACCTGAGTGCGGATGAGCTGTCGGAGTGCGTTCAGGATTTCTACCAGAGCTTGGCCGACCGCCTGATGAGTCACTTTAAAGGTTAGCCCGTCAAAGTTCGGCCAACGTTTACCCGTTATTTTCTAATAATCATCCAGCAGATTCTGAATAAATCTCCCAGCGTCAGCTGTGGCAACCACAAGATGGCAGCACCAGCAGGCTCTCATTCAGTTTTCCTCATCAGGCTCCTCCGACTCGGTGGAGCAGGTGATGGACCAGGTGGAAAAGTACATCATGGCCCGTCTCTATAAGAGCGTCTTCTGTCCAGAAACGACCGACGATGAGAAGAAGGACCTGGCCACGCAGAACCGAATAAGGTGCGCCCTCTGGGTTCGGATACGGCCCACACCTCTGATTACACTGGAAGCTGTTATACCTGAGAAAAGGGGCGTTAAAGCATGTTAAATATGTGTGGAAAATATGTTAAAGTCTCAGAAAGCTTCGCTCGTCTTTAATCTTCACCCATCTGTGAAAACTTGTCGGAGTCGTTGCAGTTCGTTGCACAACAGCCATTTATAGCTGAGCTCTGTGCGTTTCAGCTGCCGACTGCTCATGTTAGTGTCCTGTGGGGGGTGGGGGTGGGCTCGCTGCCGTCATAGGCCGAGACCTTTATGAACACACGGTGACGATGAGTTGCGTTTGCAGGGCTTTGCACTGGGTGACCATCCAGATGCTGTGTGTGTCCATGGATGAGGAGATCCCCGACGTCTCTGAGAATGTGGTCAAAGCCATAACAGGTGAGGAAGAGCTCACGAATGTAGGTTCATTAACACACAGGCCTGTCGCAATAAGCAATTAATCGCATGATTAGATCATTTCCAGTCAGGTTTATTTGTACAGCACATTTCAGCAGCAGGGCAGTTCAACGTGCTTTACATCATAAAAACATCAATCAAGTATACAGCAGAATCATCAAAACATCAAAATTATCTAGCAAATACACATGAAAATCATCAAAATCATCGGCAAAAACATTGATCAATGATTCACTTACTTTATTTAACTGATTTACACTCAAACTTCCACCCTTTGGAGAACCGAGCTCATCTCACCCGGATTTGTTTGCAGATTTATGGTCCAGGCTACTGATCAAAGGCAGCTCTAAACAGGTGGGTTTTCAGCCTTGATTTAAAGGAACTCAGTGTTTCGGCTGTTTTGCAGTCTTTTGGGAGTTTGTTCCAGATTAGTGGAGCATAAAAACTGAAAGCTGCTTCTCCATGTTTGGTTCTGGTTCTGGGGATGCAGAGCAGACCAGAACCAGAAGACCTGAGTGGTCTGGAAGGTTGATACGATGACAACAGGTCTTTAATGTATTTTGGTGCGAAGCCGTTCAGTTATTTATAAACTAAGAAGTATTTTAAAGTCTATTCTCTGAGCTGCAGGGAGCCAGAGGAAGGACTTTAGAACTGGGGTGATGAGCTCTGTCTTTCTGGTTTTAGTGGGAACACGAGCAGTTCTGGATCAGCTGCAGCTGTCTGATTGATTACTATTTTTTTGAAGGGCAATTTTGTTTATACAGACGTCATAATCCATTTTATTTAAGGTTTCGGTGGGTGTGGTTTTTATTTACGTTTTATTTGTTTGTTTTGGTTGTCATGTTTTATTTTGGACATTTAAAATATTTTTTAAAAATTACTAAATAAATACAGAATATGTAGAAAAAAAATACAAATTGAAAACAGTGACTGTAAATAAAAAAAAAACAAACTAAATTCAAAAAATTAGAAAAAAAATAATGAAATAAAAGGTATCTAATGAAACAATAAGATTGGAAATAAAATGGAAAATTAAATGATAGTGATAACGTTAAGTGTTCTTTACAAAATTAACGTTTATTGGTCTTTGAGAGGGCAATCTTAGGTTATTATGGTTTTATCAATATGTTGTGTAAAAATTGTCTCAAAACAACAGTATAATCATTTACTGCAATAATTTCAGGGACAATTTATTTATTAGTTATTGTGACAGGCTTATTAACGCAACAATTTGCTCAATGATTCAGTCGCTAGTTATACGTGAAATAATCTGCCAGAGGAACAAGACATTTTTCCCATATTATAAATTGAAATATCTTGTCCCACTGGCAGATTATTTCACTAACTAGAACTTTGTCATCAATTTTAAGGAATTATTGACTTAAAACAAGCTCCTACATCTGCAGAAAAGTTACTTTGAAGTTAGTTTTGTCTTATTTCAAGTGTATTCAAGATAGTTGCTCTAGAAACTAGACCAGAAATACTTGGTAGGATGTTGTGTTTTTGCAGTGTAAGCACACAGGATGTGTCTACATTAAGAAATTAAGCTACTTGTGGTGTCAGTGTTAAATAACTTGTTGCAAGCTGAAACAAGTGTGGGAGGCTCTTATCTATTTGCTTTGTTAAATCCAGGTGATGGCTTTTTTTAACTAGGCTGTAAATAACAACAATAATGGTTTTATTATCAATATAGAAGTGGAATGATAACCTTTCCTGTGTGTCAGACGTCACTATCCTGCAGCTCATTATCACTGTATCACAGGAGATCAGGGAAACAAAAGCTCTTGTCTTGTTCCAGACATCATTGAGATGGACTCCAAGAGGGTTCCCCGGGACAAACTCGCCTGCATCACACGCTGCAGTAAACACATCTTCAGCGCCATCAGGATCACTAAAAACGAGCCGGCGTCCGCCGACGACTTTCTCCCAGCGCTCATTTACATCGTGCTCAAGGCTAACCCTCCACGGCTCCAGTCCAACATCCAGTACATCACGCGGTTCTGCAACCCCAGCAGGCTGATGACCGGAGAGGACGGATACTACTTCACCAACCTGGTCTGTTGTTATTTCTTGCCCTGCTTCAGTTCTAATTAAAGCCCGTTTGCAAGGCACAAGCTTTCTCTTTGAAATGTGTGAGAAAGTGAAATCTGCTAAGTTCAGGATAAACTAGAAGTTACAGATTAGATACACTCAAAACAGGATCTGATGGAGCTTTGTCAGTAAAATTACATTCATGTTCATGTTTGCCTGCTTGGATTCTCTCCAGGTTTTCTGGTGTGCGTCCAGTGCAAAGCATTGCTTGAACTTACAGGTTACTTTAATGAAACTCTACATTTACAGATACATACATAGCTGTTATTTAAAACTGAACTTATAGGTCACTTTCTGCATCTAACCCATAACTTTGTGTTTATTTTCATAGACATCTAGATGACTCTTCAGAAGCTACAGGCAGAGGTTGCGCTGAACTCATTCGTTGTCCGTTGTTTTGACTGATGAGGTCAAAAAAAATCCCGTCATAATCCATTTCTGCCAGTCAACTTTTAAAACGATAACAATGACACATTCAATTTGATCCATTTAATTTTCATTCAGTTTAATTAATATTCAACAAGCTGAACAGAGAATCCACATCATGTCATCACACATCAAGCAGATAAATAAATGTAACTTTTTCCTCCACAGTGACAAAAAACACTGACTGTGGCCCTAAAACAATGAAATTAAAGGATTGCACTTAAATTATGAACAGCTCCCCTGCTGTGGCCTGAATTCACGACTTCCTCCTGGTCCGCATGGACCTGAATTGTGGACCCGCTTGTGTGTAATCAAATGTCTCAGGGTTTTGATGTTGATCTGGAGGCTGAATTTGCGCTCTGCTGCTACACTGGAGACTGGGATCACCAGCGCCAGATCACAAGTTTTAAAATCAGGGAACATTTCTCCAGTTGAAGTGATCAAAAGTCAGCAAGAGTCTCTGAATGAAGAGTTTCCTGATCCCAGAACCACTCGCTTCAATCAGCGGGAGGAAATCCCGCAGCATGCCGCCCCAAAGCCTCTATAACTCCTAAATGTGCTGTCAGCTCCCAGATAGCGAGATGCATTGAATCCAGGTCAGAGATGATACTCAGACGGGATTTTTTATTTTATTGATTTAGTTACCACCTGTGCTCTGCATAAAGTTGAGAATGCCGGCGTGTCTGCACAAAGCGGTCAGGTGTGTGAACTGTAAATTGTCAAAATGACGGACGGCCTTCAGATTTTTCCGTCACCGTTTTTTTTTTTTTTTTAAAAGAGAAACAAAGACGGTAAATATTTGGTTATCGTGGCCCCTGCCTAAAGGTTACAAGCATTTATCGTAATCATAACTTCCTATTAATGATGTTTGAAAACCTTAAAAACCGGCCGTATCGTCGGGGTTGTTAATTTTAATATTTTCTCTACTGTTGGTTCGATTCAATTCGGTTTATTTATATTGCGCCAATTCTGTAGCTTCGATGAAGAGAAAAATAACTGAGAGAAAACAAAACGTTTACAGTTGAAATAACAGCAAATTGGAGAGTAGTAGAAGAAGAAAGTGAGAAAAAGTGGTCAGCTGGTCCTCCAGGAGCATTAAGCCTATGGCAGCATAGCTACAGTTTATTCTGTTTACAGTTTACTCCATTTATTCTGTAGAAACATCTCAAGGGTGATCAGTGGAAACAGCTCCATTTTGAGCTTCATGGCTTCAAAGGCTGTGAATACTTAAGTAAATTTGAGTTTCTATTTTTAATAAATTTTAAAAAAATCCCAAATTTTCCACATTGTCATAATGGGGTATTTGTGTGTAGAACTTTAAGGAAAGAGAGTAATTTAATTCAATTTAGAATAAGGCTAAAATATAAAATATGGAAAAAGTAGAGCACTGTGAGTCCTTTTTGGATGCACTTTGAATTAGATTTACACGTTAATTTGTGTAATTTACAGATCTTATAGACTAACTATAACTTAGAGGCTTCTTGTTAAAGCTTCCAAGATTAAATCCAGAATTTACAGATTATTCTCTGGATCTGCGCCCTTCAGATTACATTCATACACTTTCACGCAATGTGAAATTACAGGACAGCGGCCCAGGCGTCCTGCAGTTTTTAGATGTGTCCCTGCTTCAACAAAGTGAGCTCAAATGGCTGAATTACCTTCTTAGCATCTCATCAAGTGCTGCAGAAGTCTGTTGAAGATTGATTCGGGGATGTTGAAGCAGAGAAACGTCTAAAACATTCAGGACATTGGCCCTCGAAGACAGGAGATGGAGACCACTGTTCAAGGAGAAGAATACAAATCAGTGGAAAATGTGTCATGAATAATTCATACCAGGCAGGATTTCATTCACCCAACATTGCTTAAAATACATCTGAGATATTCTGTCTTTAAATTGTGACTTACTTTCCCAAAATTAATTTTTTTTTTTTTACTAGTTAGGGCTTGTAGCTGTGACTCAAGCAGCTTTATTAATGCTTGTTTTTCTTTTTCAGTGCTGTGCAGTGGCCTTCATCGAGAAGCTGGATGCTCAGTCTCTCAACCTTTCCCCAGAGGAGTTTGAGCGCTACATGTCGGGTCAAGCTTCGCCCCGATTTAGCAGCTCAGAGGGCGATTGGCCCGACGGTGCTCGAGGAGTCAGCTCGACCGTCACCAACCCCGTTCTGGCCCAGCTCAACCACAACCTGGAGCTGCTGTCAGGTCTCTGCAGCCGCCAGGAGGCCGTCATGGAGGCCGCTCAGAGCCTCCAGGCCGACCTCCTAACCTGGTCTGACAGTGTCCAGCGGGAGGTGCGCGACATCCTGGAGAAATATCCTCTGGAGATTAAGTCCTCCAAGGTTTCTGCCATTGATGCCAATAACGTGGACAACGAGAACCTGCCGTCGCCCATCAAACCCCAGCTGTTTGTTGGTTAGAGGAGAAGGCAGAAGATGGGTTACGGTACACCTTCTTAGCTCATATCTGCTGAGATCTCAGCTCTGCAAAAACACAAAATCTTACCAAGTATTTTTGGTCTAATTTCCAGTGCAAATATCTTGAATACACTTGAAATAAGACAAAACTAACTTACAAGTAAATTTTCAGCACGTCAAGTCAATAATTTGTTAAAATTGATTAAAAAGTTCTAGTTATAATGAAATAATCTGCCAGCGGAACAAGACATTTTAATTTATAATATGGGAAAAAACTCTTGTTCCACTGGCAGATTATTTCACTTATAACTAGAACTTTTTCAACAATATTAATATTTCATCAATTATTGACTTAAAACAAGTTACTATATCTGCTGAAAAGTTACTTGTAAGTTAATTTAGTCAAAAATACTTGTTTTTGCAGTATGCCATGAGTCTGATCCGCACCTTAGAAGCCAGCCAACATTTAATCCTTCACATTTTAGTAGATTTTTATGTAACTTTCGGTTTAGCAGTTTGACCAATATAAGATTTAGACCCAAAACATAGCGAATCCAGAAGGGAGAAAAGCTTCAATAGTGAGTTTAAAAAAAAAAGAAAAAGAAAAAAAAACAATGCACAAGCTGATGTACATTTTTTTAGTTTTTTTTTTTTTTTTTTTTTTAGTTTTAGGAAATTAGTACGTTACAAATATTTAGTCTTAATGAACTGAAACTTGATGTCAGCAATCGAGCCAAGCAACTTTAGTAACGCAAAAATACGAGTTAACGAGTTTGTATGTGCTAAAGTCAAATAACCAACACATGAACTGTTCGTAGCGCTCTATTTGCTCACTTTTTGTGTCTTTAAATTTCACTTTTTTCTGCTTTTATAGTCATTTTATTTCTCTCATAATACCGATATCATCTGATCTCGCAAAAAATATATATTTTTAGCACTTTGTTAAAAGTCCTGTGCAGTGGACCCGCGGTTTAGCTGAAATCTGTGAATACTTGAAACACCTTTTAACTGCCCTTTTATTCATTTCAAACACTAAATGTACCTTAATATGCATCAAAGGGGTGGTGATATCACTGTATAAACTGTTTCATGTAGTTGATATTGCTGCTTATATCAATTCTCCAAAAAATTTTATCAAAATAAATAACGTCACCTTTTTGTAGGGGTTGTTTTGGCAGGCCAGATTTCCCTCCTCGGTAAAAAGGTTGGGTACGGTAATGATATGTGGCTCCAGCTAGTTAACTTCACTCTGATTCGCTACAACCATATTTGCGAAACTCTTCAGTAAAATGCCCTGAACATCGCCTCAAATTGAGGTTATAACTGCGCGGTACTGCCCCATAAATAAACTTAAGCCACTCTTCTCTGGTTCTCTCATCCTTCGGGAGTAAATGGAAACTTCCAGCCGTTTTTGAGCTCCCTTGGACAAAAACAGCTCCGCTTTTTAGTAGCCAGACAAGCTAGCGCGACTTTAGCCGTTAACTTAGCCGTTGCGTCAGCCGGGGTGAGGAGGGAAGAGAAGGGGGAGGGCTGTTTGCTTGATGGTGCGCTCTGATTGGAGAATATGGATTACGTAGAAAGATAGCCTGTTCTCTGATTCGTCTGTTTTTGAACAAAGAAACAAAGTTAACCACCTTTTAGCAGGGCTTTTGATACCAACTCTTGACTTTCACACGGTCTCATCAGTGCAAAACAGGTCATATTATACCCCCAAACCACAGAAAAATGAAATTTGTTGAAAATGACCCCTTTAATATGCACAATGGAAACCGTCTTAACGCCACTGCACAAGCTAATATCTAAACTCTTCCTTAGCTCTACTTATGGGGGTCCAGCCAATCAGCGCCAAGGAAAATTAATGGCACTCATGGATTGGCTGTTTTTCAAACGCCAGCCAATAGCGTGTCAAGTACTGCACAGTATTTAATCTTCCCAAGATGCATTTTCTTTTGAATACTTTAGATATGCTTTACGAAAAAAATATCCACAAATAAGCAAATTTTCTGCAAGTAATTTGGAGTCACGAAGAGGCGGGGGTCCACTGTACATGCTGTTAGGGTGTCCTCTGTAACTTTTTTTTTTTGCTTTGCTTTTTGAAATTTTAGCTCCACAGGGTTCCTACGCAGGCCGGAAAAGTTTCGAAAAATCTGGGATTTTATTTCTCTGTTTTCCAGGTCTGATTAGGTATAAAACAGAGAAAATGGAAAAATATTTATATTTCTGAACTTTGTTCCTTTATTATTAACTATACCAAATTCTCAGCATTAGTTTGTCCAAACAGATCATGGCTACCACCTGGTCGGCTGTTTCTTCATCTACCAAGTCTTAAGTTAAATATTTTAGGCAAAACTATCTTAGAAACCATATTTCATGGAATTGTAGAGGTTTCATTGACATTATTGATTGATTTTAATAGCCCATTTCATTCCCATATCTCAACTCCATTGACTGTTGAAGCATTCAGGGTGGATTTAAACTGAACTTTTGTATTTAAACGTTAAAAATTAAAATGTATTTATGAAAAACAAAATGCGTAGGAACCCTGGTAACAGGTACTGCACCAACACTTCCTGTTGAACTAAGCAGGCTTAAAGAGCTTGGGTAAACACACAAGTATGTTTTTATCTGAGGCTAGTTTGAGTTGTGAATAATACCAACATGATCTTGTTTCTTAAGCAAGAAAATTGCAGCCACAACAAGTCACATTAAAAACAGAACCACTTCATTAGTGTAGTTGTCAAGTTTTTATATTTTGGTACATTTTATGCTTGTTTTTCAGAATAATCTGCATGTTAGCAGCCTTGAAACAGACCTCTAGAAATAAATCGGTAGACTAATATATAAATATATATATATAGAGAGAGATAGCAAAACAAAAAATTCTTTATTTTACATATTTTTTTAATTACTTTTTAATGCATAATGTCAAAGTGGGTCGGTGTTTGATTGCCAGTTAAAATACTGCTGTATCTGTTTGGGTTAATTTCAGAATCATTTCACTGTTGTCTTAATAAATAATGTTGTTTTAAATCAAAGGGAAGACTGAACATGTAAAAGCCTTTAAAACATTCACTGATATCGTTTTACTGTACACTTCTGTTTTTAACTCTAGACTAGAGTGATTTTAAGCTGATTTTAACATTTTTGAGACTTTTGCTTGATGATTAATTACAGGATTTATAAATGAGGTCTCTTTTATTATTTTTTTGTATTTATGTGTGCCACATAACTTTCTCATTGGAAGCAGAATAAAATAAATATGTTAAAATTTACAGCTCACAATAGACCAGATTTGCTGTTGCAGTATTGTGAATACCCACAGTGCCCCACTGTTTGAGGAAGTTTTAAAAAGATAGATAATGTATTTATTTGTGACTTTTTATGGGTCTCAATTATGTGTTTAGTGGGTAATTTTGCAAAGAAATAAATGTAAAATTTTCTTAAATAAACTTCATGTCACTAACTGTAACTGATATTGACTAATTTTAAATGTGAATTGAAAACGTGTTGTTTAAATGTAAGAATTAAACGATTTCATGATAATGAATGATTTCCTTTCAGGGATGATTAGCACTGAAGTGTGGGTTTAACATTTCATGAATGGTCAAAACATTTTTGTTTTGGTGAAATAAAAAAGGTTGTTGATGCACAAAACTTTGTCCAAGATTATAATTTCTGCATATTTACGTTGCCTCATAATTCTGCATAGTGTCCTACAAAAGAATGCTATAATAAGTTAAAGTTTTTGTCTGGTTATTCAATTTAAATGTAAGTTTTTAGCAAAAGACATACAATTGAAACCATTTACTTGATAAGGTGGCATAACCTGTTTTTTCTCCTCACTGTCTGACATAAAAGCAAGCTAAACCCCTGAACAAAAGCATAAGAGCAAGTTGGCAAACATCTTTATTTTTAAATACACTTTCTGCAGTCTGATTAAACTAAAAGTGGAACTCTTCTTTCAGCTTGTAAGCCTGGGAACACCATCCCAACTGTTAAGTACAGGGGTGGCGGCATCATGATGTGGGGCTGTTTTGCTGCATGAGGGACTGGTGCACCTCACAAAATAGATGGCATTGGAAGGAAAAGAATATTATGTGGAAAAATTGAAGGAACATCTGCAGACCTAAACCGGGAAATTAAAGGTTGTGTAGAAATGGACAATGATCCTTAATATTCCCCCAGATTAACAGCAAAGTGGCTAAAGGGCAACAAAGTCAGTCTTTTAGAGTGCCTATCAGGCCTGAAATCTGGGTGTAGTGATGGACTCAGACCTGAACCTTCAGAGACACATAAAGACAGTTACAAAGTCAGCCTTCTATCACCTGAAGAACATTTCCAGGATTAAAGGACTAATGTCTCAACAAGCTCTAGAGAAACTCATCCATGCGTTTATCTTTAGTCGCACTGATTACTGCAACAGTGTCTTCACAGGTCTGCCAAAAAATCAGACAACTGTCGCTGATCCAGAATGCTGCTGCTCGTGTTCTCACTAAAGCCAGGAAGATAGAGCTCATCACCCCAGATCTAAAATCCTTCCTCTGGCTCCCTGCAGCTCAGAGAATAGACTTTAAAATACTTCTGTTAGTTTATAAATCACTGAACGGCTTCGCACCAAAATACATTAAAGACCTGTTGTTGTTATATCAACCTTCCAGATCACTCAGGCCTTCTGGTTCTGGTCTAATCTGCATCCCCAGAACCAGAACCAAACATGGAGAAGCAGCTTTCAGTTTTTATGCAACGCTAATCTGGAACAAACTCTCAGAAAACTGCAAAACAGCAGAAACACTGAGTTCCTTTAAATCAAGGCTGAAAACCCACCTGTTTAGAGTTGCCTTTGATCAGTAGCCTGCACCATAAATCTGCAAACAAATCCGGGTGAGATCAGCTTGGTTCTCCAAAGGGTGGAAGTTTGAGTGTAAATCCATTAAATTAAGTAAGTGAATCATTGATCAAAGTTTTTGCCAATGATTTTGATGATTTTCATGTGTATTTGCTAGATAATTTTGATGATTTTGCTCGATGATTTTGATGTTTTGATGATTCTGCTGTGTACTTGATTGATGGTTTTATTATGTAAAGCACTTTGAACAGCCTTGCTGTTGAAATGTGCCATACAAATAAACTTGGCTTGACTTGACTTGACTATCGCAAAGCCCTGATATCAATCCCATCAAAAATTAGTGTGCAGACCTGAAAAGGTGTGTGCGAGCGAGACAGCCCACTAACTGGACTCACTCACACCAGTTCTGTCAGGAGGAATGGGCCAAAATTCCAGCGAACTACTGTGAGAAGCTTCAGGAAGGAAACCCAAAACATTTGACCAGAGACGTATTGTTTAAAAAACAAATTTCACTTAATATTTAGAAAATTTCTGAATGTGAAAATTAAAAAAAATAATTATTATATAGCTCATTAATCTGGCATTTAGCAAATAGAAATAGTTTGGGGTAATCATGCATAACCAAAAGCAGATTTAGAAGTTCAGTGTGATTTAAGGTCAGACAATAAGAAAAATGTATGTGCATGTAAATATTGAGTAAAAATGTGTAATATGCCTTAAAATGAATTAATATTTTATTGCAGCAGCATAATTTTAGACTAAACAGCTTAGAAAGATCCAACCTTTAGGGGATGATGTGGAGATGATGTCTCTGCCGCTGAACTGGAGCGCTGCTTCAGTGACAGACAGCTGCATCCTAAAGGAGCGTTATCGTAGATTAGTGGTGTCCAAACTTTTTGTCACATGGGCCAAAATCGTGGAGTCAAAAGTATTGGTAGGCTAGGAAAAAATAAAAACCTAAAATCAAGCAAATAACGTAGCCTGATTTTTTTTTTTCTTATAGAAAATGGATGTTATTCATTGTAGATCCAAAACTTAAAAATGATTTTGCACATATGCTGGATCTTCTTTTAGGCAAATTTATTCTCAGTTATAAAAACAGGATTTGGGTCACAATTTAGTCAAGTTTAATAAATTAAATAAAAGCTAATTTGGGTGCAGAACAGCTGGTTTTTCAGTAAAAGTCTTAACATCGGCGTGGTTCTGGTTGTTATAAAAGTTTGGTTGTAAAGCAGCTGTTACACTCTATAACCATCATTACTCCCAACAAAATCAATGTGTTTATATCCACGCTTGTATCTGTACAACTGTACCGTTTTTCTATTGTCACTAACGATAAATAGTTTGTATCTTTGATGCTCAGAGATGTTCACATCTTGTACAATTTTAATAAACCAACTCAGTTGCACGTTCCTCTAGACTGGAGTGTTTTTTTATTAACTACACAGTATTTATGTTGAAATCTTGCCCTTACTTCTGTTTTTTGTATTTATTTTATGTTCTTTGTGTGAGTCTGTTTTCTGTTATTGCCTGTCATTGCCACTTTGCTGCTGTTGCACAGAAACTTCCCCATCGTGGGACAATAAAGGATATTTCTATTCCATTCTATTCTAAAAAGACAAATATTTTGTGTTGTATTTAACTTTTTCCATTGTAAGAACATTATGTCAATCACGATTTTACCCTGATTAAAAATAAAAAATTTAAAAAACAAATTAATATTCTTGAACCGCAGTTGGGAGCCACAAAAAAATCAATCTTAGGGCCACAAATGGCCCCCGGGCCACACTTTGGACACCCATGTTGTAGATCCTTTCTCCCAGCAGCTGCAAGACTCTATGACCATCACTGCTCCCAACAAACTCATGAAGCGTTTACATCCTTGCCAGGATTTACACAGTTTTACTAATTTTAAAGAACATCTCTGTTGTTTTATTGTCACTAATTGTAAATAGTCTGTTGCACACAAAGGTCGAAAGACGGCGAGATTATTCTTCTACAACTGAATTTATTTCAAAGCTTTACCAGGGGTGTTATGTGTTTTTTTTTTTGTTTGTTTGTTTTTTTGGCATACTCCAGCTGACGTTTTGTTTTTGTTCATATGAGCGTTACAATTTGCAGCGCAGCCTTTTGTTAAAGCCCATTGTGAACCCTTGATTCTGTCACCCTTGCTCTCTCCGAGCTATTTTGAGCTTCTTCTTCAGAGGGCAGACGATCTTTTTATCGTCTGTTGCACCTGTGGATGTTTTGAAGTTCATCAGTGGTGCCTTTTGTCCTCAGCACTCCCCACAATGCAGCGCAGTCAGTTTAAAAAAAAATAATAACAACCACACGCCCTCTTCCAGCATTGTGAAGCTCAAGAAATGTGCTATAATTTAGAATTTCCATGACGATTTCAAGCGAGTAATAGAAGTGAAACTCAATCAGGTGAAAAGAGGATAGGTAAGTTGGCTCCAGATGGACGTCAAAAAGAAAACAAGTTTATTTACGGTCTGTTAGCTTGAGCTTTCAAGATCCAAAGACAAGATCCAATACAGTCTATTAACTAGAAGGATTTGTGAAAACAAAAACAAACAAAATACTTCCTTGGGTGCATAATAAGCAACTTACTGTTTATTTATTGTGTATGATTTTAGGTGACATATGAAGGGATATCTGGAGAAAATCAGCTAACATCCTCCACCTGACAAGAAGTCTCCAGTGTGCAAAAAAAGTGACAAAATGCAGTTTTAAAGGGCCGTTGTCTGAAGTCGATCAGCTGTAAACAGCAAGTCATGGCTTCGTGTAGTTCGATCATAAACACACACTTATCATTCGGGGAAGAATTACTCATTGGTTTCAACTAGAGCTTGCATCCATTCGAAATGTACGTTTTCTTAGAACATTATTGTCATACAGTATGTGCAGAATACAAGATAAATGAACTGTTTATACATGCTTAGATATATTTCTGGAAAAAAAAGATTATTGAAAGCTTTATACATACAGTAAGGCATAAAATATATACAGAGCTAACCTAAAAGGTAGTAGTATCAAACATCATTTAGATATTCACACAGAAACAAAACAAAGAATCCAAAACTGCTTATAATATGTACAAAAATACTTATGCAAATGCCCCTAGGAATATCTTATTAGAAAAAATAACAGGAATCTCAGGAGGACATCACATTATAGTTGAAACATGCACTTGTTGCAGAGGATTCTCAGTCCAGCTGTGGGCCTCGTGTCTACATGTTCTGGTTTTTCAGGGTATGAGAGAATCACTGAAAAGTAGTGGGTCTACGTGAAGGATTACTTGATCTACTGTGCTCCTTGGTCCTCATGGTGGGACCATACCCAGCTGATGTTCTACAGTCCAGTCCAGGAATCGCATGAGCTCACTGTTTACCGTACAGTTCTCGCTACACTTTGGACTCGCTCTCCAAGTTGGCAATTTCCCCGTTCCTCTCAGCCGTCTGACTCTTCTCTTCGTTTTCCAGGGTGGTCTTGGTCTCCTGGCCCTCCTGCTCAGACTCAGGCAGCCCCTGCTGGCTCAGCTTGCTGGCCAGCGACCAGGTGAGGGGCAGACGGGTGCGGGTGGCCATGTCGGCGAGCTCTTTGGCACTGCAGGTGGGTGTGTTGGTTTCGTAGATCTCATGGAAGCTGTTGTAGTCCACCTCGTAGAAGCCGTCCTCCAGCGTCAGGACGGGCATGAAGCGGTAGCCCCATTTGATCTCGCTGCTGACGTAGGAGCTCCTGGCCTGACAGGTCATTCCTGGAAACACAACAAGAAGGCTTAAAAACTAGTATGAATACATTTCATCCTTTTTTTCAGTTGTGATATTGAAGTAATAAAATTAAAGTGCAGAAAAAAAGATTTATTTTTGTTCAGCTGATAACCAGTAATTGAGAGAATAACTGTAAATAGATATTATTTGTACTGTACCGGCAGATGAAAACAATACAGTGTCAATAAACATTCAAGCTGTATAAGCTGTGCTGTTTTATTGATATCACCTGAGGCAAAGTTTGGTTCAACTTCATTAAGGTAAAATTGTCAGTTCAGCATGTTTTGTAATTTTCGAAACAGCTCTTTTACAGCAACAGCCCCCCTGTGATTGAGTTTGTTAGAAACACAGTGATGACACAGAGTGGAAAGAATATCTCCAAGACATATGAGAAACAGAGATTAAATTTAAATGAGAAAAAAAATAAGTCATCAGTTCACCAAAAACATCAATAAAAACCACACTCAGAACTTATCATAACTCCTGGACTGATTTATTATTTTGGCAATTCAAAACATGCATTTCTGTGACTAAATTGGTAAAAGCGCTTCATTAATAATCAAAACATTACTCATTACTAATCAAAAGTCTAAATATAGACATAAAAAAATGTCAAAAACCAATAGTAGATGTTGAAAAAACTTTTACTTTTAAACCAAATACAACCTAGAGTCTGTTAACCATTTCAGTATTGTTTGGACATATATTTAAAATTCTGACTGAAGCCAAACTCATCAAAAATGTTGACGCTGCTAATGATGCTAACTTTAGCATCATTAGCAAGTCGTGATATTCCCATATTTCTTTAAAGCTATTTTTAAACCAATATCTATACGTTTAGACATTGTTTAAGCAAATAATTTTATCTGAAAAATGTTCAATAGGATGAAACCAAATTCATCCTATTAAAAAAATCTGAAGCAGATGCTAACGTTAGCATCATTAGCAGCTAAGCCAGTAGTGACCCGTTGCTTCCAGGTTATTTTGAAACCAACTTTGACCTAGAGTCTATTGACCATTTTCACAATGTTGAGACATATATTTATCTGTAAAATGTTCAATAGGATCAAGCCAAACTCATTAAAAAATTTGAAGAAGATGCTAACGTTAGCATCATTCGCAACTACTGATTTGGCTGTTGTGACATTCCCACATCGCTTTTAAGCTGGTTTTATCTGGTCTGTCACCATTTGTTTTTTTATCTAGTACCCAAAACATTGCAATACAAATTATTTGAAAGTGCTTGTTTCACTCAATTCTTAATTAACATTAACAGTACTAAAAGTATGTTGACTAGATGGAGTTTTTCAGTCAAGTAGGGATAGGCCATGTGGATTTAGAATTTTAATCACAATATTTTGTGGCATTTATTTCCAGGATGATTAAAAACTATAAAAGAAACTACTTTTAAAAAAACTCCTAATAATGCATGCAGTCAAACAAAAATACTGCTGTCAGTTTGAAACTTAAGTGGCTACTCGATATTCCAATATAACAAAATACATGAATATGGTAACCCTGATGGTGGCCCTTACATAATAATTGGGACCAGTCATATATTAAGAACATAAAAACAGCAATTATTGATGCTTCCGTGAAACCAACAGTGTAAAAACACCTTGAACAGCAAAAGTAACAATGCCAGTCATGTTATCATTTTTTAGTGTTTGCTCATTGTTATGGTTGCAAGATAACTAATTTCTATTACTATTTTTTTTTTTTTTTTTTTTTTTTTAACCATGTAAGTGATATGACATATTACTGCCCATCCTTAGCCCAGATAAATAGGGAGGGTGTAACAATTATTTGCAAAATCAAACATATGAATAATAGGGTCAAAATTTCCTCCAGTAATTTTATATAATTTAAAAATATGACTGTGTCTGGTTGATTCGGCTGAAGAAATGATTGAAAACACCAAATAATAAACATTTAAAGAGGTATAAAAATGCAGAATATAGTTTTCAATAAAAATGTTAGAAAAGGCTTGAGTCTTAAATGTTTTTAGTCTCAGATTGCAGTTAGCCTCACTCCCACTTGATTATTTCTCCCTGATTCCCTGAGCTGAGATTGTACTGAGTGTGCTAAATTCAATTCAAATTCAAAAATACTTTATTTATCCCAAAGGGAAATTAAACGTTGATGTAACTCATTTAATGAAGGAGTTATTATAGATGGTGATGGCTGTGGGCAGGCAAGATCTCCTGTAGCAGTCCGTTTTACAACCAGTCTGAAGAAGCCTCTGACTGAAGAGACTCTGTTTTCCAATGAGTTTCATGAAGAGGATGGTCAGGGTTGTCCACAATTTTCTTGACTTTATGCAAAATCCTTCTTTGCACCATCGTCTCCAGAGGTTCCACAGTCGTCCCCAGAACAGAACCAGCCTTCTTTATCAGGTTGTTGAGCTTTTTTAGGTCCCTGGTTCTGATGCTGCTGCCCCAGCAGATGATGGCAGAGGAGATGACGCTCTCAACAACAGACTTATAGAAGATCTGCTACATCTTGCTGCAAACCTTGAAGGATCTTAGCTTCCTCAAGAAGTCCAGTCAGCTCTGTCCCTTCTTGTAGACGCTTCACTGTTGAGTCTCCAGTCCAGTCTGTTGTCTAGATGAACACCGAGCTATTTATGTTCCTCAACCACCTCCGCTTCTTCTCCCATGATGGAAATAGGGTTTGATCTAACCCTGTTTCTCCTGAAATCTTCAATCATCTCTTTTGTTTTGTTCACATTCAAGATGAGATGATTGTTTCCACACCATGACTCAAAGCGGTCCACCAGCTCTCTGTACTCAGCTTCTTGTCCATCTTTGATCCACCTAGCCACTGCAGAGTCATCTGAGTATTTCTGTAGATGACAGGAGTCTGACTTGTGCTGGAAGTCTGAAGTATGCAGACTGAAAAGGAATGGTGAGAGTACAGCCCCCTGTGGTGCTCCTGTGCTGCTGACCACCTGGTGAGACACACAGTCCTTCAGTCTCACAAACTGTGGTCTGTTTGTCAGGCAGTAAAGGTCAGAGACTGACTAATTTTACCCATTTATTATGTGGGTGTGGGTGTTTTTTTAATAAGTGGGCTTACATTTTTATTACTGATAATGTATTGAGCTACTATAATTGGTAAACATAACATTTAGCTTAGAATGAAGAACTTTTATTCTTTAGACATGACATTTGATTTGATGGACAAAGAGAACAAATGTCAAACGCAACAACAGAGATGGAGTCCGTAAAAACTACTATATGCAGAGCCAAATATTTAAGAGTTTGAGTTTAATAGAGCAGTAAAGTATTTATGAACTATATCCTTGATTGAGGTACATCTGCAAAGCACAAAGAGCTAGTGCTAGTGGTCTGTGTTGGTACTGGCTTATCTAACCACTGCTGACAAATGCAGCAAAAATGTAAGGCTCTCTTCTTTCGGACAAAGGTTCATTAATTTTGCAAAACTTGCTGCGAGCCAAAAAAACTGCAGACAAAAAACAAAGAAACAGGCGGAACTCCGGGTGATCTAAGAAAAGGATTGCAGGAACATAAAAGTCAGAATCACACAGGAGCGGTGATGTGTGGAGAGCACCAGAGGAACGGGACGGGGAGGCCTTCTTCCAGGACGAGGAGTGAAATTCCACTCCAGTGTCGCCGTCTCAGCGTGAGCATGATGTCACGCTGATGTTAGCATTTAGGTCAAAGCATCACCGTGTCCAAGTAGGCTTTAAAGAGCAGGTGCACAGTTTTAAACTCCGCCGAAGCCTCGGTGAACCGCTGGCCGATTATGATGATGGACGGCGTCGTTTTGACATGAAAACAGACGCTGCCGGGACGAGGAAAGCGGCGCAGATTGATCTTATTTCTGAAATGTTTGGATTAGCTTTGGAGAAACTAAATCACACACGGTGTTTTTAACTCTTTGCTGAAAGGGGGATCATCTAAGTCAGGAATGTCCAAAGTGTGGCCCGGGGGCCGTTGGCGGCCCTCTGGATGGTTTTGTTTGGCCCCTCGGTTCACGATTCAAGAATGGAGCAAATTCACGATTAATTAGAGATTTTTTACAGATAAATACAACCTTTTTAAACATTTACTCATTTCGGTACAAGACAAAGTATTTTTTTTTTTTTTTTATTAATAATGTTTTATGTTTTCATTGATTACACTGTGCCTAAACCAGCAAGCGCCGCCCCACCTTAGTTGCAAAAAGAAGAAATGAGGACAATAAACCCAAAAATGTGTTGGAAAATATTCACCTGCCATTTAATACAGCAACTGTGCAAGACCCTGTTTATATTTTGGCTCAAAATAATTTACAGATTCCCTTTCTACAAAACTTAGACTACTTTGCTTTATTGGAATATTGTTTATTTGGTATATTATTGAGAACATTTGGCCCCACCACTGGCCAAAAGTTTGGCCATTATCTCAGTTTAAAGGGTTTGACCTGACTTGGCGCACATAAATGTTTTTCTTCACATATAAAATATAGATTATTTTACTCATAAGGAGGGATTAAAGACTAAAGACAGATTCAAAGGGTGGAATATAAGAACTTTTCCCTAAATAATGAATATCTTTTTAAACAGCTGGGTCAGCTCAATAATCCACACATAAATCCCAGTTTTAACATCATGTTCCTCCTTCATGTCTTAAATTAATTCAGTTCCTTCAAGTGTCAGTGCTTTTAAAAAAAACATTTCTTCCACAGTTGGTAAACTGTTAAATCATTTTCCAGCAGCATTTACATATTTTGACGTTAATTAGTGAGTTCATTGGCACAGCTGTCTGCAGGAAACTGGGTGATCCATGAAGCTCCGGCATCTGTTTCAAAACAAGCCACTCAGTCCTTATGTAATAGTTTTTATTTTATTTCATTTAAGCTGACATTTAGACAAATGTCTCAAAACTAACATCAGACGTTTTAAGACTGTTGCATGTAAAACATTAATGTGTTTTTAAGGAGTAATTCTAATGGTTGCTGTATGGGTCATGTTGGTTTTACACATGCTCCTGGGTGATCCTCTCAGCTGAGGACATGCAAATCGCTTCAGTTTATATCTATTGATGATTCAATCTATTAGTTTTTGAGGATGAAAGTGTGTATTATTAGAGTCTGACAAGGATAAATTTAGATAAGTGTAGCCAATAGTTTTGTGCTCAAAAACTTCAAAAGCAGCTAAAAAGCAGCTTGCTCAGGTGTTATTGGTGTTGACATAAATTTAACTATTTGGAATTTTAGAAAACACAGGGAGGAACTAAATCTGATCTAAATGGTTCTGGTTTTAAAGCTGCAGCATGTAACTTTTATAAGAAATGTGTTTTTTACGTATTTGTTAAAACTGTCACTATGTCGTGACAGCATATTAGGAGACAGATAATCTGAGAAAAAAATCGAGCTCCTCGGCCTTCTCCCAGAGAACAAAAACCTTCATGGGCATAAAAATTGTCCAACATTTCAACTTCACTGAACCCAAACGATGGTCTCTTGTTTATTCTCTAACAAAATGTTGTTTCTTAACACATCTGTATGTACAGCTTACTTAACTGGAAAAATTAATTAAAAATTCACACATCTGATTTCCTAAACTAAGGGAGCCTATTTCTGGGACATCTATTTTTATTTTGCTCGATGGCACTCAGCAAGATTTATATCTACATGTAAAACAAATATGTTAGAGGTAGAAAAATTCAGTTTGACATGGAGAAAATATTGTACATTTGTTTATTCTGAGATTTTATCACAAATGATTTAGAATTAAACATTTTTATTATAGTTAGGGCTGAAACGATTAATCGTGATGAATGGATTATTGAAATAATCGTCAACTAATTTAGTAATTGATTAATTGTTAATTGGAGTAGACTCAAAAAAGGCTGTTTGCTGAAAGAACAACACAGTCAGAGCAGTAATTAAGCCACAACTGTACAAAAAATATAAACATTTAGCATTTAAGATGGAAAAAAACCTTCTTTGTTAGTCAATATATTTTACTCACCTGGCTGAAATTCGGTAAAAAAAAAAAAAAAAAATCTATTAACCACCTTTTTTTTAATCAAATTATTAATCAGTTAATCCAAAAAATAATCAACAGATCAGCGCTACACTGTATTGATGTCAAGTCAAGCAGAAAGAACTGAGTATTTCACATGTTGATGTTGGAAGTTATTTTTTACGCTGCAGATTCATCCTTTGCTACAAATAATCAAGCGTTCACTAAAAGAATGCTGTGTTGTTGCATTTTAGGTAATAAAATGTTTATTTTCTTATTTTAAAAAGGAATTGTATTTTTTGTTTATTTGCATCTTTTACTGTGTTTCTAATATTGCATAAAATGGCTGAAGTGGTTAAACAAAAAATCTGCATGTGCTAATTTTTTTATCTGATTAATCGTCAGAATAATCAATAGAATAATTGATTCCTAAAATAATCGCTAGTTGCAGCCCTTTTTATAGTAGCCAGTAATAAACTTGGGTAAAACATTCTAGTATATATGGCAACGCCAGCCCAACTAACGCCCACACTGGTCAAGTCCAAAGTGGTAAAAATGACTAAAAGATGTAAAGTTTCAAGGCCAAGCAGTTAACGACAATAAATAATTGTTACTTTGACCAAAATACACATAACTATTACTAATGCATTAAAACAAGTATGTGCATCTTAAAAACATTTTTGCTTTTGTGGAACTGAAGCAATAATCAGACCTTCGTGTTACTGTAATCAGTTCTTAAAAATCTTGAGTAAAATCAAACAGAAAGTGCAGAAGCCTAATCTGTAGAGCACACCAGTTTTAATTCATATCTTGTAATGCTCTTAGCTCTGACTTTCAGAATATTTTACTGAGCCATGTGGAAAACAAGCACCGTGTAAAAGCACATCATCTGCTGGCTGGCTGGATGGATGGGAGAAAACATTTTGGGACGGGCCCTGTGACCTGTCTGAGGCTTTATTCCTGCATAAACATTGTCCGAAATCTCACTGCTTCAGAACCAGAGAACCAGGGGAGTTCCTGACCCTCTTTACCCAGGAAAAGCAGCTTTATTTCTGGGTAACTGTTGTTCAAAATCCCCCTGCTTAAGAATTAGAGAACCGGGGTAGTTCCTGACTCTTTTTATCCAGGAAATTGTGACTTATTCCTGGGTCAACTTTGTCCAAAATCCTCCTGCTCCAAAACTAGGATGGGCACCCAAGTCTCGTGTGGTACATCCAGGATAGGGCAACTGTCCCATGCGGTGATGCCAGAAACAAGTTACTTAGTAATGGAATAAGACGCCTTTCCTGTGGCATTACTTAGTAACGTGTTTCTCTAATAGTGCGTTCAGACCAAACCACATAAACTTTGGCTTACACGCAAAGTTTATGTGTACGCGTGTCTTGGGGGCCTCTGGCGCTACACGCTTTTTAGATTTTGAGCATTTGATGCGCATCCAAAGCAGCAGATGCCAGAGTTAGAAAATCTGAACTTTTTCAGCTGGACGTGGAGCATCAACCAATCAGAAAGACTCCGCTATGTGACGTAGTGGCACATTTTCCAACGGGACTGAAGGACCAAGAGCCCGGGAAGTCGCATCACACAAAGACGACAATGGAGGACAAACTTATTGGCGCCGTTTGTCCCCGTCCTATTATCTATGGCTATTCGAGCAGGTCATCAAACTGGACAAGGGTGAGACAAAACTGGCGCTGAAAGTGACCCTCGTCACTGGATCCACCTTATTTGGTGGATCCAGCCACGCCGCAGGTGTGCCCGACGATGTTTTCTTGCTTTCAATAAATACAGCCAAGCCACTCTCTGTTTTATCCACTATTGTACAAAGAGACCAGCAAAGGACAACAACCAAAAGTCAAGATGCTCCTCCTAACATGGGTCTCTCCGCACTTTGCTCAGACTAGAGCGATTTTGATGCTCGATATCAAGCGTCTGACTTCAAAGTGCACAAGCATCCAACTTGAGGCGTTGGACGCCATTTTTACGCACAAAACATGTTCAGTCTGAACGCAACATAATATGACCACTTTTTTCAGTAACGAGTAATCTAAGGCATAAAAAAGAAAAGAGAAAGAAAACAAAGAAGGAATGTAAGAGATAGAAAAAGAAATAAAAAAAATTAAATCAAACAGAGCGCAGAAAGGCTCTTAATTTATGAATGTGAGAGCTCACCTGTGGCCTCCACCATTCCCTCCAGGAATCACAACAATTTCCAGCTCTCTTTGGCCAGATGAGCTTGGGAGATCTCCCAGAAGGGACTGTGCTGGTTTATCTTGTGGCAGATGATGAGCGGCGACACTAGGAAGAGCCTGTCATCTCCTGTGTTGTAACCCACGTTTATGTCCGTCTGGTTGAGAGGAATAAACTCCCCCTCCTTGGTCTGCTTAGACTTGATAAGCTTGGCTCTGATTGAAGCCTCGACAATGTGCGAGTTTCGGAGGTCTCCGACTCTGAACATCAGGCACAGCCGTCCATCTCTCATCGAGATGACCGCGTTGGTGGAAAACACTAGTGTCTCAGCACGTTTCTTGGGCTGCGAGATCTTAACAAACATGCAGCCCACCATGAAGGCATTCACGATAGATCCCAGCACTGACTGGACTAAAAGCAGAACTATTCCCTCGGGGCATTTGTCCGTGATAACTCTGTATCCATAACCAATGGTGGTCTCCGTCTCAATGGAGAACAGAAAGGCTGATACGAACCCATTGAGGTTATTGACGCATGGAGTCCACTGACCATCAGCTATATGGTCCAGGTCACCCCGGAGATAAGCAATAAGCCACCACATCAGGCCGAAGAAGAGCCATGTCACCGTGTATACCAGCACAAAGATGAAGAGGTTAAACCGCCATTTGAGATCTACCAGAGTGGTGAAAATGTCCGTCAGATAACGGTATGTCTCTCGGACGTTCCCGTGATGGACGTTGCACTTCCCGTCTTTCTGAACGTACCGCTGGATCTTCTTTGCTCGGTCTATTTCTGCCAGCTGCTTAGGCAGGTCCTCTCGGGCCTGCTTCGGCAACTTAGGCTTCCTGATGGCAGCTGGGCTCTCCACATCCTGCTCCATGGGGGTTTTAGGTGGATTCAAGCCTATGAGAGGGGAAACATTGAAACAATTATGAGTTAGCAACTTCAGTAGGTCTGATTGTCCTTTAACATTGGGCAATGGCAAAATCATTTCGGAGAGACTTTACTCCAGTCTAAAATGGTAGCCATATTTAAGTATCATTGTACAATGAAAATAGGAGTCTCATGTAGTCATGTTGTGTACAGTTCAGTTGTTTCTATAGCACTAGTTTACAAAAAAGCCATTAAGTCAAAGAAAACAGGAGCAATTTGCATTCAGTTTTATATAATCCAGCTACATTCACTTGAGTCTGATGAGCCTAAAAGTGCATTCACACCATTATTGTTTAGTTCGCTTTAATCAAACTCTAGTTCTAGTTTGGGGAGGTTTGAATGCATAACCGTAATCCGATGCGGACCATAAAAGCGAACTCTGGTCCGCCTAAAAACCTAGGTCTCGGTTCGGTTGAAGTGAATTCTGCTGTGGTTTGAATGCATATGTGAACGCCAAACGAACCGGAGACCGCTCCAAAAGCAGGAAGTGGACTATAGCGCAGGGCATTCTGGGTAAATACAACCAAAACAAACACACGAGTCTAGCGCTAGCAGGAGAAATGGCTCGTGGTCTTTTCTCAAAGACAAAAGAGAAATCCTACAACCATTAAGATCTCACGCTACTCCATTTTTGTTAACATTTCGTGAAGAAGGAAGTTGCGCTCAGTGTCTTCTTCAGAGGTTGTCGTGTCGTTTCCTTGAGCGGTTCTTGGTGCAGTGCCCCCTACAGGCGAGGCGGGGAACAGGTTGCTCAAAGGGTTTGTTTTGTTTGACACAGTGCAGTGTGAAAGTGAACCACACCAGCTGAAAATGTAACAAATGTTGCAATTTTGGTCCCTAATCGAACCAAATCTACAACTATCAGGTGTGAAAACACCCTAAGATAATTTTCTGTTGGCTCGTGTGACATATGAGAGATTATTACCACTGATCAAACCAAAAATAAACCATGGCACTCCTGTGTGTAGATATTTTTGTAGGAGTTACATAACATTCTTTCCACATAGAAACCTTTGAGTTGATAACAGCAGATTCCTTTACAATGCCTAACAAACCATGCATGAAGAGACCCAAAGATATGTATAAAAAGATGCATAGATTAATAGACTTCTGTTAAACAGCTTCTTTTCATCAACAAACAAAACCTTGAGGTGAAGCATTCAAAACTGCAAATGTACAAAGGAGCAAAAGATAAATAAATGTAAATAACTTCAAATAAATACATAAAAAATAATACAAACTTTTAAAATAAATTACACATAATGAATAAGTTTATTCAAAAATTAGAACTAGAGTAATTAATTCCAACAGTTTTAAGTAATATGTTTTACAAGAGATGTACTCAATAACTGAATATCTAAAGAAAGAAAAACGGAACTAGAACAATTACTGAAATTCCTGTCGGTGAGTTTGGCCCAATATGCATCCGCTTTGTGCTTTGAATCCCATCAGGAATTTGCAGCCTACATTTGTAATAAATAAATCATAAAAAAGCAGGACTTTATCTGGAAAATGTTATAATCTGCAAACACGCTAGCCTCAACCTGGTTCTATAGATAGCAAACATATCTGCGCTATATTTATATCATGCTATCAGGAAACAAACTACTAATTGAATGTTAGCTAAAAGTAGGTGACACTGTGATCTGTTATGGTAACAGCAGCATATATGCTATTAATGTCTAAAATCCTAATCTAACATAGGTTAAAATAGTACCATTAGCATGCTATCCATCAATGGTAAACCTTATCTAATATTTTAAAATCTGGTAATATGCCAGCAATATCTAATGTGCTATCATAAGCTAACTTCATACTAATAACATGGTAGCTAACAGTGGCTAACACTGTTATGCTAACAGAAACTTATGGTGCATTACATTTAACTCGGAAGTTGTAACTCAGAGCTGGGAATGATGTAACACCCGAGTCAACAGCATTCCAGTTAACGTAGTCAGAGACGTTGGGATTCCAAAATGGCAACGCCCAAGTAGTCATTATTCCTAGTACCTCTTACAAACATCGCTAACAGTTGTACTTTCCACATGCAAACACCACTTTTAATTTGTTCATCTTACAGTTGCAGGTGCTACATTGATTTTTTACAAGTGTGTCTTGTAAAATAAACATGTTTTTGCCACAGTTTACCACTGACGAACAGTATGCTATTCAACAGTATTCAACGGGGGGGGGGGGGGGGGGGTAACCAGTGGATCTTTTTCGACTCGGAAGCTGGAATTTCCAAGTTCCGAGTACAAATGGTTAGCTTGCATGATAAATCTTTCTTATCAAGTACAGGCTAATATCATATATTAGCTTGTCCTTGTGTAGTACAGGCTAATGTCATATATTAACTTGTACTTGTATAGGACAAGCTAATATATGATATTAGCTTGTTCTTGTGTAGTACAGGCTAATATCATATATTAGCTTGTACTTGTATAGCACTTTATCAAGTCCAACTTCAAAAGACCCCAAAGCACTCACTTCACACTACACTCAGTCATTCACCCATTCACACGCTGATGGTGGCAAGCTACTGGATTGTAGCCACAGCTGCCCTGACAGAAGTGAGTGCCATTTGCAAGATGGGTGCCCAAGGACACAACAACAGGGGCTCAAACCGACAACCCATCGATAACGGGATGAATGCCTACCACCGTTGCCACGTTAGGCTTCCAGATGTGTTACTCTATATAGAGCGAAGGAGCCTAAATTATTTTATTCTATACATTATGCACTTGGAAACTACTACTAAAGGTGGCAGGTGTTAATTCCATATTTTTCTTAAGTTGTATAAAAATCAGAGTAGGAACTATAAGTTAAAAAGGATCATTTTAACTTTCAGAGTAATTGTTGCTTTTCTTTTTAAGTCGAATAAATTAAATCACATAACGCATTCTTGTTTTGTTTCTGTTTTTTGTTTCTGTAAAAATCCTGTGATATAGTGGTTTGAATTTACAGTGAGAATCTCAAGGGCTACATGAAACTGATTTAAATACAACATCACATTCAAACACAATGTACACAAGAGGAGATTCAGCCTATTTCCAGTATGCTCCACTGGTGAAAAAAGCTTAAAGGGGCTAGAAACTCACCAGTTTGATAAACCTAATGTGGATGTATTCTAAAACTGAGTGGCAGCTGCACAAAAAAGGCATGTGTGAAGACAATATTGTAAACAAAAGACCTCCTACTCACATTTGTTTAAAGTCCAGTGTGCAGATTCACCACCAGTAGTACAAAACAGCTTTAGCTAATAGTACGCCAGAGGGAAACGTGTCATCTCCCACACATCCAAAAAGAAAACACTTAAGATTTTAATGCTACTCAGGAGAGACGGAGCAGTGATGTACTAATGATGAGTAGCAACAGGCTTAGGAGTTTTAACACCTGCTATTATGAGTGAAACAAGAGGCTTGTTGAAAATAGATGTTTTTCACAATCGATCCTGTCTAAGGCAGAGTTCAGCAAAGTTCAACACAACATCCATCGCTGCAGCGTTTGAGCACAGTTATCTCTCCACCACCCACAGATTATTTATTTTAAATTAGTGCTGGCTCTCTTTACAGATTTTAAAGATATTACATTTAATATAAAACTAGTATTTTGTCTGTGCTGATCTGTTCCAGCATAATGGGACTGAAAATGAGTAAATGCTAGATTTACAGGTACATCTCAATAAATTAAAAATGTGTTTCAATGAGGATCTTTGGCTGATTCAAAGTACCTTTTTTTTTTTTTTTTTTTTTTTTTTTTTTTTTTTTTTTAAAAACAACAACCTTTAAATAGGTATTAATATTAATACTTTTCATTAAGCCCACAATGTAATGCTTTTTTATTGGTCTGATGTAATATTTTCATCTTAAATGTCATGTTTTTATTAAGTGTAAGTGGAAAATGATCACAATTAACAGAAATAAAGGCTTGAAAACATCAATAAAATGTGTGGAATGAATTATATAATGCGTTTCACTTTGTGAACTGAGCTCCTGAAATACATTATTTATTGAGACGTGCCTGTATATGCGCCCGTAGAGGGGCATTTGTTCGAAATAAAGAATATCTATCTATCTATCTATCTATCTATCTATCTATCTATCTATCTATCTATCTATCTATCTATCTATCTATCTATCCAGTTAAAAAATAGCACTAAATCCTTAAATATCAGGGTGATGACAAAAATATGAGCTTATTACCTTTAATATTTTCTCTCAAAATGATCTTTTTAATTAGTTTTTTCACCTTTTTCCATAACTTCTGCTTTAATTTATCACCCAATCTCCTCCGGCTCGCTAATCAAATTTCCTTAAACCCACACTTTCTGTATTATAGAAATAATAGAAATGCAATTAAGACAGTCAAATAAGTGAGAAGACCTTAATAGCCAGTTAGAAGAAACATAAAAGCAGTTGGCCTCATAAAACAGCCATAAAGTAAAATTTGGGATGCTTATAATACAAACTGTGAGCACACTCCAGGATTAAAATGTTGTCAGGTTTTGAATGCGTTGAACAATTATTCCCGTTTTAAACCTCTCCGATTTTGCATTTATGTAACATCCCAAATATGACACCTCTCGGATCATCAAAGAAAGCCGAAGCTTATTTTGCTGTCAAGAGGTGATTTAGAGCACGGTGCTGCGCCGAAGAAGAAGAAGAAAACGAAGAAGTAGAAGAAGAAGAAAAAGAAGATGAAGAAAAAGAAGAAGAAGAAGAAGAAGAAGAAGAAGAAGAAGAAGAAGAAGAAGAAGAAGAAGAAGGGGAAAAACAGATGGCAGGAGAGTAAAAGCACTTCCCCAACCAGTCCATCCACTCCATGCTGAGCAGCAGGACTGACCTCAGATCAGAACAGATCTCCTCTACCCCCCCCCCCCCACACACACACATCTTAGCCTCATAAGCCCACCCATCAGTGCTTTCCACCACTGGAACAAATGGGCTCCGCCGAAGCCGCTCGCCGCCCGCCATTCACCGGGGGAACATCGGGAGCTCGAGCAGCGCCGGTTTCCATGACAACGCGCGGCTCGGAGTGCAGCAGGAATGTAAAAGCTGGATGAGACCGCGGCGTTGGATAACATTTGTCTGTTTCATCTCGTTTCGCCGGGAACAATGTACTGGGATCTGCTTTATGCAGGGGGAGCTGCCATTCATGTAACAGCTGTTTTTTTTTTTTTTTTTTTTTTTTTGTTTGTTTGTTTTTTTGTTTTGTGTTTTGTTTGTTTGTTTGTTTTTTGTTTGTTTTTTGTCCCGCTGAATATCTGTGAATAAAAATAAATAAATAAACAACAAAAAACACAACAATACAGGTCTGTTGGGAAGAGGCTCGCTGTGAGGGCGCTCCAAAGAGAACACAAAAGGGAAAATATTGGGAAATAATTACAGTTACTCGTACTGCGGGCACCGACAGGGACTCATTTAGGGTTATTGTTGGACTAAATAATAATGAAAAAGTCGACAGCGTCGCTCATGGTGGCAGCAAGTTGCAGTGGCCCCCCCTCTTGAAAAATCTTGACCCCCCCCCCTCCCCAGGGAGTCATGTTCAGGCATCCATAGTCTTCTTCTTCAACCCAGACATAAATGTAAAACCTAGTAAATAATTAAATGATTTATGTATGTATAAAGAGTGGGAGTAAATAAGTTTGTCTTCTTTCCACTCCTTTCCGAGCTAAATGCATTTCTTGTTCATGAATAAATACAGTATTATTATATTAAAAATGAACTGGATAACTTAGACAATGTCTTATTTGTACTGTATGTATATTTATTATATATATTAGTGTATATGGGTATGTATCTATATTTTCTTTGTTTCTTTTTTACCCAGTAAGGGGTATAACGTGCATTTTTTTTCTTCTTTTGATATGGCTTAAATAAACAATAAATAAATGTATTCAAAATCTATTAATATATATATATATATATATATATATATATATATATATATTTTTTTTTTTTTTTTTTTTTTTTTTTTTTTTTAGGCTCCCCCCCCTAAAACTTTTACTGGCCTGGTCTGGCCGCCCCTGTGAAATTTTTCTGGGGGCGCCACTGGCATGTTGGAGTAGCTCTGTTACCTGGTTTACATGGCAAGATTTTAAAAGTGTCGGTTGATTTTCAAAACCTGAGAAACCTCACACACGACGATAAAAAAAAAAAAAAAAAAAAAAAAAAAAGGGGGCAGGAGGAATCATATATAAGAGGTTTGGTCCTACAGCGTGTGGTGTTGAGCCACATGGCAAAAACAACTCTCCACACACGGACAGATTTCACTCACCAGCATTCAGATGTCAGACGGGAAACCTCGCAAACCAAACGTGAGCTCAGAGCAAACAAACATGGTCGACGAGGGAGGCGCAGTGGTGATAGTCTGTGGACTATTTTTAACGAAGAAAAAAAAAAAAAAACGATACAAAAACACGTCCCTGAGGTCCACCTGACCTTCTGGATAATCGTGGCGTCTTTAAAATGTAAGGAGAAAATCTGATCAAAAACCGACATACTTGTCTTGCCGTGTGAACCGGACTTTCTGATTTGTTGTTTTTATTCCCGGTTGTTTTGGTTGAGGCACTGGGGGTGCGACTGTGTGCTTTCTGAGGCAACCACATCTTTACCACCATCCCTCTTCCGTTTTAAACTTTCTCTTCTGCCTCTCCGTCTCTATGTTTATGTCACCTGTTATCAGGTGACAAGACGACTCAAATGGAGGGGAGGTAATCAGTGCTGTGCCTCTGTTATTGATCGGATTATTTACACCTGCGCAAACGGTGGTTAAATACAGAAAATGCAAGCAGAAATATATATATTTTTTTCACCATAGTATTGGCGCCCCCTATTGTGCGGCGCATGTAGTGCATACCCAGTTTTTGCGCCACTGTTGAGGCATTTCATGTTTGGACGATTATTCCCTCTGATTTTGGAGGCTGTGCAGCTGGAAGCATTTTTGCTCTTACTTGTTTTTGTTTTTTTTTTTTGTTTTGTTTTGTTTTTGTTTGTTTTTTTTTTTTTTTAGCTTTTGGACAGTTTTTACAACTGAAACAGATGATTAGCGTATGAAACGCTCAGATAATACCTGAACAATGACCCCAAATCCCAGAGGAGCCGAAAAAGGAGGCTTAATGGAAGCACAGCAGAGAGAGAAGGAGGAAGTTCAAACCATCTCTTCTATTGATCATAATGGGCAAAGATCATATCCCCTACTCCAGCATCTCTCTGCCTGGTTTTCTAACCATACGGCCAGAGATTTACAGAGGAGCAGCAAAAGCAAATGAGGTGGATTAGCAGTGCTTGCTAACAACGGATGGTTAAGCTGAAAATTTACTTTACCATACAGTATTTTTTATTCTTTATTCTGTCTGCCACTGTCACTTTGCTGCTGTTGCACAGAAATTTCCCCATCGTGGGACAATAAAGGATATTTTTATTCCATTCTATTCTATGGTGTCATCCAGGACATGTTACTGTTGCCTGGAAATTCAGCTGTTAGCACTTCATTAGTCATGAGTCATGCAGCAACAGTCTTCAGTCAGAAGCTTCATCAGATTCATCGCAAGACTGACTGCTACCAGATATCCTTCCTGCCTACAGCATCATCATCAACAACAACTCCTTAAAAAAATACTTAGATGATATGTGTTATGAATAAATACTGTGTAATGTTAGTGGAAGAAACCACTGTATTCTTGTTTGCCAAATCGGTCACTGTGTGTGAAAATAAGCTGGATAGGCGATCGGCCTTGAGCGACACGCAGCGCCTCCTCGGATCTGGACTCTCAGCTGCAGGTTGAAACTGCACACAGCCTCTTAGCGGCTTTGCTAGCACCGACTGGAGTGTTGAGAACAACCAGAGAAGGTTTCTCTTGAAATATACAGTCATTCATTTTCATCTCTGCTGTCATTTGTTCCACATCAACGTTCTACCAGAGATCTTCCAGAGAGAAAAGGCAGCAGAGCCTCATCGAAAAGGCTGACAAAGTTTGGAATCAATGTTAAGGGTAAAAATTAGGATTAGGAAGATAATCGTGTAACTCGAACGTTTCTAAAGTGTTGATGGACACACTGCACAACCAGTTCAGTCCTTGGAGAGATTAAGTGGAGATAAACTGGTCTTTTAATGGGATTCAGTTTGTGGACTGGGTACCGCCTGCCGGAAGGCAAGAGCTCAACTGAAGGAGGTTCGACTGAGGATCCATCCAACTGTCCATCCATCTGTCCATCCAACCATCCATCCAACCAAACAACCAACCATCCATCCATCCATCCAACCAAACAACCAACCATCCATCCATCCATCCAACCAACCATCCATCCATCCAACCATCCAACCATCCATCCGTCCAACCAACCAACCATCCAACCAACCATCCATCCATCCATCCAACCAACCATCCATCCGTCCAACCAACCAACCATCCATCCATCCATCCAACCAACCATCCATCCGTCCAACCAACCAACCATCCAACCATCCATCCGTCCAACCAACCATCCAACCAACCATCCATCCATCCATCCATCCAACCAACCATCCATCCGTCCAACCAACCAACCATCCATCCAACCATCCAGCCGACCATCCAACCATCGAACCAACCATCCATCCAACCGTCCATCCAACCATCCAACCAACCAACCATCCATCCAACTATCCATCCATCCAACCAACCATCCAACTGTCCATCCAACCAACCATCCATCTGTCCAACCAACCAACCATCCAACCAACCAACCATCCAACCAACCATCCATCCATCCAACCATCCATCTATCCATCCACCCAACCATCCATCCATCCATCCATCCATCCATCCAACCGTCCATCCAACCGTCCATCCAACTATCCATCCATCCATCCATCCATCCAAATAATAGTGATGAATATGTGACTGAAGTTTATCTGCTGTTCAGTGTTTATGTTCCCAACCTATTAAGTGGCATAAATGTGTCCTTAAATAAAAAAAAAATCTAAACAAGGTTAGGTTGAATGTTGCAGGCCTGAAACACAGTAGATAAACATGATCTGAAAGTCCTGGAGACTTAAAACAGACCTGAGGGTTGCATCAGACAATCATCCACTGGATGCCAAATTTTCAGATTAAGGCTCTTTGGGAACCACATAGATGAAGCTTAAATACAGTTTTCTGTCTATCAGACATTGATATTGGTGCTTTTTGCTGATACAACAAAGGAAATGGGAAGACAAATGGTGTCCCAAGACTTTTCCATTTGCTGTTTCCAGGCTGAATTAACTACAAGTCTATTTCCACCTTTTGCCAGGCAGTTTCACTATCTTTTATTCTTGTTATTTCAACTGGAAAATAATACATGGGTCTGAGCTGCAGTTCGCCAGGAGTTAACTCAGAGCAAAGTAAGGGTAAAATGAATGAGACTTTTACCTCGTAAAGCATTAAATCTCCTCATTAAGTCACTGTCAGAACCACCAGAGGTTTCCGCAGACAGCATATGGTGGTACAAGCTCAGCTATGCAGAAAAATGCATTTGGCCTGCAGCAGGATGTGGCGAATGCAGACCTGATGTGTGGGATGAAACCTCGGTTCAAAGGAAATGTAAAGGAACATCAGTGGACCGAGATTTTATTTACTGTTCAAGTTGCTCTTCAGTACCTCTGGCATTGACCAGATGTGGTCAAAATCAAGAGGAGGGACCGCACGGGAACGCAAGCTATTTTAAGGCATCTGAACAGCTGAGCACGATAGATGTCAGAAATAATTCTCAGTTTTTCAGAGTGTTTCTCTGGAGCTTATGTTGGGTAAAGCGACACTTTAACAAGACATCAACAGAAAAGCTCAGATCTTGCAAGTATCGCAGAACAACTGTTGGAAAGTCGGTTTGAAATACTGTCGTCAACAGATTCTGCGGAGAAGACCCCAAAACGGGGGGCTGAAGTGAAGGGCTTCGTGCTGATTTAAAGAGCCAGGCATCAGTTCGAGAATCAGCCCAGAGCTGTGAAAGTGAGGAGGAGGACGAAAATAGCCCTTTTAAAAAGGGAGGGGGGCATGTTGCTCCAATCCCAGTGGAAAATACACCCCTGAAGCCATCATGCATAATTTTCCCCCTGAAACAAATGCTCGCTGTCATTTTTCAAGAAGCTCCAGTGAAACAGAAAACTGCTGCTGTTAAATTGTAATTAGTAGAAACAACATGTGGAAACTCGACCCAGGTGAGCTGATGCACAATCACGCTACCTCCAGGAAGCAACCTTCTGAGAAATACCCCTGAGCTCCAGGTAACACACTTCCCTGGTCAACAGAGTAGGTCGGAGGCAGTTTTCATCCTCTTGGAAGACAAAAAGGTTGAGTATTTATTTATTTGTAAGAAATATTAAACAATTTTGAAACATATAAATTCAGATAGCTGATACTTGTTTCACTGAGGATTAAACGGAAGATATCACAGTCGACAGATTCACTGATTTGATTAGGATAAACAGTTTCAAATCCCAAAGAGGTTTGTTGGATATTGGATTCATTCTACATAATTAGTTAGATCGAGCTCTGCATTTTATCCCCCATGATTTACATCCTAAAGTATTCAGCATAGATGAGTCATTTACCCCTTTAAAGTCCTTTTGTATGACTTTTATAGGAGGAAAATTTAACATGAATGTAAAACATATTAAGTGCCGATACATAATAAAGCAAATCTTAGCTCTTCACAGCCTTGTTATCCCTTGAACACCAGCAACATATGATTCATCACCTTGGGAACTTTTATCACTGTGGTAAGTAATTGACCCAATATTAAAAGCAACATCCTAAGCAACATTAATATTAAAAACCACTGACCACTCTACTATAATTATCTGCCTAAATGGTTGCCAAATAGCCAAAAATCAATAAACAGATCACAAAAAAATCTCACAGCTTTTAAACAGTGAGTCATAGGAGCTTTAAACAGCTACTTCCAGTGGAATAACGCACTGTTTCAGCTTTGAAGCAGTGCCAGTGTTAGCTTGTACATACAAAAACAGGAGATTCAGCTTCATCTGTATTTTATTTTCATTTAGCTCCTATAATGTTACAAAAAAAACAAACAAAAAAAACAACAACACCACAAGTTTTTGCCTTAACTTCTAAAGTAATTGTTTATTGACGCTTTAACATGTGTTTCTTTACTAGCTTTCTGTTGTAGCAAGCTGTACTGTAGTGCTATTGCTAGCTTGTAAACAAACAGGGTGAAATGGAGATTCACTTTGAGACGTTAATTTTTTTTTTCTGTCCACCTCTATAACCACATTTTTGTCAAGATTTAACAGTTGTATCTCCTAAAAATACTTTATGGGAACTTTAAACATCTACATTTCTAACAATTTCAGAAGTTATCTGTGGTACAGTGCTCGTGCTAGCTTAAATGTAAACAGTAGAGTTGTGAAAGTAACCAGAAACATTGTGAGGCTCCAAATCAGGAAATTCCTTTTTTTCTTGTGTTTCACACAGATGCACACACAAGCTCCTCCTCTAAAACGCCACTGAGTGAGACGGAGAACAAGCACAGGAGGAGGAGCACACCACATTCCACATGTAAATACTAGCTTGACTGTTAATAGTAACAAGTAGATTTGATTCAGCCATGTGAATTTTAATTTAGATCGCTATTCATATGAAGAACCAAAAAATAATTTACAAACATTCCTATAAGGTCTTCACTTTATTTTTTAACAGTCTTACAGTTTTGAACATTTCTAACTTCTGGTTTGTGATAGCTGTATTGCAGTGCTAACACTAGCTTCTTCAAGTAACAAGAGTTGGACATTTCAGCATTGTAACCATTTATTTTATTTTATTTTTTGTTATTTAGATATTTTAAAAAACAAACATAAAAAGGAACCATAAACAGTCTTATAAGTCATAGTATATAAGAATAAAAGTAGTTTAAAACTGCAGCTTTTAAAGCTTCCTCTAACAGCTAGCTTGCTGGTGTGCTAATGGTAACTTTGAGGAACAACAACAATAACTTATAGTAAATATTTGGGTTTGGTACTTTTATTGTGTTATTTATACACTTTAAAATAAATAAAAATGGAAACTCAGAGTACCTTGTGAAATCAGTGGCTTATAGTACTTTAAAACTGCAACTGTTCCAGCTTCCTGTAGCATGTAGCTATGCTAACAGTAGCTTTTATGTAACCAAAACAAGAGGGAGAGATTTGGGGTTGCCATTGTTATTTTTCTGTTTTGGTACATTTTTAAAATAAACTTGTTTTTTTTTTTTTTTTTTTTTTTTTTTTTTTTTTTTTTTTTTTTTTTAACTGCCACTTTTCTGGTTTTCTGTTGCAGATAACTGTGTTGTTTTGCTGACTAATATGTAAATAGAAACAAGAAATTATCTGTTTTAGTTGTTATGTTTTAATTTACATCCTCCTCTATAAAGATACTCCAGGTAACTTTATTTTGACCAATTTGGTTTTCTGAACAACAATGTTCTTTCTTGCAGATTTTATCAAATTAATTTAGGATGCAACATGTCTTTACTATAATGTTTCAAACAAGGAGCACAGTAAAAATGTATGACTGAAAACTCTATATCTAGAGCTCATTAGTTATTTTCTGATTTCTAGGTTTTTATTTCACCAGAACAGTAAAAGTTTATCTGGATTTACACATTACACATTCCTCTTTTCGGATTTCTTTATCTTTAAGAAGCTTTTTACAAAAGAAGCACAACACATTTGTATTAATCTGTTTTTATGATGCACAGATGTCCCCCTAAAACATCAGAAAAAAAAACTGTTTATTTCTACTTCCTTTGTCAACCAAAATAAATGTGTTCAGAAATAATCTCTGAATGTGAAATGATTTCCAGTTTTTCTTTTCTAGTTTTTATAGCTTGCAGTTTGAACTTGTTTGAACATAACTCTTCTTTTTTTTTCTTCAGGGATTTTGCGCTTACTGGGGGATAATTAGGTGGTTAATGGATGATCACCTGTGGCACTGGTTAATTTTAAACCTTTACGACCACAGCAGGGTTTTATTGTGGGTTCAGGCTGGGCCAAATTATTTTTGCCGGGAATCAGGTGCAGATGGAGATGGGGGCGATTCAGATAATCACGAGAAGGATAAAAGCCCCTTTATTTCCCTGCCTCTATAATCAGCAGCGTGGTTCGTTTATTGGTCCAAACTGCATCCATTGGTGATGCGAGGCCTGCAGGCTCACGTACAGCCTGGTGTGATTTTCTTCCAGCTTCTTCCATCTTCACCGGCTGCTTCCCCCCCCAACATTTTGGATGGAAAAACAACAACCAAAATGATCCAAAACCAGAAGCGCCCTTTCCCCCCCACCCCACCCACTCCTACTACCATCTCTATCAATCTCTGCTTCGTCTTGCACGGTTATGTAACTGTCCACCCCCACCTCTGAAAACAGATGATTACAAGTTAACAGGCGATGATCGGTGCCGCCGGCAGCAGCGGAGGCAGCGCAGGGGGAGGAAGCTTACCTGATGCAGCGGATCGATAATCACTCCTCGGCTCATCTTAAGCCGCCCCGCTCCCCATCAAGACGTCCCGCTGATGATGCTGGAGGTCTCCGGTGCTCACAACGCTCAGTGACTGAGGAGGAGAGCCACTAATTCCTCCCCCTTTCTCTCCGTTCTCTTCATCCATCCACGGAAAAGGACAGTCCGTCTGCCTCCACCCCTCGACTGGGAGAGAGACATAGAGGCGAGCCGGGGAGGGAGGGAGGGAGAGGCGGAGAAATGCGATAAGACTGAATCCACCAGGCTAATCACACACTGCGCATGTTGAAGACACTGTAGGCTGAAATAGAAAGAAAAACAAAAACAACTCCCCCCCCCCCCCCGCAAAATGAGTCAAATATAATAATAAAAAGGTATGCGGAAAAAAAATATGTATTCCGGCCCAGTTGACAGAGGCGGATCTAGAAGAGGGGCCAAAGGGGCACCGGCCCCTGTCGAAATTTATGGGAAGGTGTTCCGATGTTCTTGTTATTTGACTGACTGCATATTTGATTCCCCTTCACGCTATTTCAATTCAATTTCAATTCAGTTTATTTATATAGCGTCATTTCACAACAACACAGGTAATTTCAGTTCAGTCACTCATACGTTTCAATTGATCCTAGTTATTATAGTTAATATTAAATGGGCAGTATTATGTAAAATCGACTTTTTTGAGCTTTACATCATGTTATAATTTTATTCCCTCATCAAAAACATACCTGGAGTGTTGCCTTGATTCTTTCATGCATGTTTGAGAAATCCTTTAATCTCCCGTGGCAACCATTCAGCGGTCCAAAATGCTTCAGTGGGGACCGAGGCGCAGCTCCTCCTCAGAGCTGCAGTTTCTAAGCTTCCAAGCTTTCGCCACACAGAGCACCCCTCCCCCACGACTTCCCCTCAAAGCTCCTTCAGACCAGCCAGCAGCAATTAGCAAACACCTGGTGGAACCGTGCACTAGGTGACACTGAAAAAAAGTTGTTAAAGAGTGAATAGAGGAGTGCTGTTGTGATGACTTCCTGGAGGTGGAATTTCAGAAAGAGCAGGACTTTCTTAAAGAGACAGAGGCCCAATTTCAAGGTGTTAAATTATGAAATCAAATCTCTTTTAGGTCATATTTGATATATACAGCATTTTGTAACAACTGAAGGTAACATAGTTATTTGATAGTGCTATAAAATACTTCTATGTGCTTTGAAAATACATAATACTGCCCCCTTTAAAGTACACACTATTTTATCACTACATAAAGCCTAATGTTGTGGTTGTGACATCACGTAGCAGCTGTCTCTTGAGAATTAGCCAGGAGGAATGCCCTCTTGGCTTTCAGTTCTTATTTTAAACAGCAGAGGGTGCTGCAGGTAACATCTGTCAGAACTGGTAGCAGAAGAAGAGTGTGTTGCGGCGCATTCTAAAAACAACTCCAGCTACAAAGTTCGGAATCAAACATGTAACTTTTTAGCTGTTTCCACAAGTCTTTTGCACATTTAGCAATATTTATTCCTTTTGTGTTTATATTCAGTCGTGCCTGCTTGTGAATCCAGACGTGCTTTAGGACTCTGTGGGACATAAGGCTTCAACCAGCTCTATCCATCGCATATGGTCCTTGCAGCATGTTGTGCTTCTCCCCATGACAGGTTCATCCTTTGAAGCTCCTGCACCACAGTTCTGCGCCAGGTGTTTTTGGGTCTTACTGGTTTTCTCTTTCCAGGTTGTGTGCTTCTTAAGGTAACCTTTGGGATGCTGTTTTGCTCCATCCTTAACATCTGTCCAAGGGATCTTAAAGCTGCACTATGTAACTTTTATAAGAAATGTGGGTTTTGTTTTTTTTTTTTTTTTTTTACATATTTGGGAAAACTGTCACCATGTCGTGACAGTTTATTATGAATCAGATAATTTGTGAAAAGATCGAGCTCCTCCACCTCCTCCCTGAGCTGCCATTGCCGCCTAAAGAAGTGCTCCGCTCCCGACCTGAAACAACCAATCAGAGCCAGGAGGCGGGGCTTAGCGCTGTCAGTCACGCTTGTGTACGCGCTGCTAAATGTGCTGATGGTGAAGAAACAACTTGCCGTTCTAGGAAAGCCATTTATAGGCCATGCTAACTAGCCTTAGCATTAGCGGCAGGCTAAGCGGTAGTGAACTAGCTGTAGCGTAGCAGAGAGCAGGGGGGAGACTGACAGTGTTAAGACCCTCCTTTGCACAGTCTTAGCTACAACCTTTTACATGTGGAAGCCATGTTGTATTCTAAGGATGTGTTCGCAGCTCCTGTTTTCAAACGCGTTTATAAACGTTTACTTTTCAGATTTTGTGGCACTAATGGCCTTTATTCATGGTAATCAGACAGGAAATGGGCAAAGAGAAAAAGGAGGAAGACATTCAGCGACGGTCCTGAGGTTCTAACTCCAGAAACCTGCATTGAGGACAAATAACACGTATCTGGAGGCCCCCTCTCTACCTCCATGCGATTCACTTCCCCTGAATTTATAGATCTTTGTTTGTGACTTTGTTTGGAAACACTGTCAGGTATTTTACTATGAGGAGCTGGTGCTCCTACTGTATATTATGCCGTTTATAAAGACAGATGAACTTTGGAGATGTTGGCATTGTAACAAAAAAAAAAAAAAAAAAACCTGACAGCTGTTCATAACTTTTTGAATAATTAGACTGTTGCGCTAAAGATTTCTATTAAATGCCGTAGTGTCTGTTGCTTTGTTCACTTGGTCTCTTTTTGCCACTCAGCTGTTAATTACTCACTAGTAGTTTGGTTGGTTTCTTTGTTTTTCTTTTATTTTAAGCCTATTTCTTGTGCCTTTGGTTTTGTCTGTTTGGACCTACGTTGTAGTTTGGAGTTTCAGCTCAGCTTCTGTTGGTTTTGCATCCGTTGTCAGGAGGTTTAATAAAGCACTTTAGTTCGGATCTTGCCTTATGTTGACTATCTTCCACCATTCCATGACATTGTGACTATTTATGAATACATTTATAGTATATTTGATTTATTTAAACAACTACAATTACTGATAACATGTTCTATATAATCAGAATTAAATTCAAAATCTAAATTTTTATTATTTAAATAGCTAAAATGTAAATTATTTAAATGTATAATTGCACCATTTATTTGTCTGGTTTTGCCTCCTGCTGTTGCTTGTTTTACTCAAACAAATGTAGCCCTTTTCTCACCTGACCAAAGAGCAGCCAAGTCTTTCCTGGATGCCATTCATAGATGATGACGCTATTCGGTGTCCTTCCCAGTGTCTGAGCTGTCATAAAAACCCCAGCTTCTATTTATATCCTCTGTGCCAAGTTGGCCTCTTTCTTACCGTGAGAGTCTGCAAGTATTGTATTGTCAGCGACTTTTATTCACTGACTTTTTCAATAATACCTTTCTAGTTGGTCAAATCAAATAAATGTACTTGTTTTTCACTCCTAGGAGGAAATACACTACTTGTGACAGATGTAGTGATGTAGTGAGGAAGGATACATTTTTATGAGCAGTTTTACACCTGTGGAAGTCGTCCTCAACCACAGCCTCCATGTTTGCTGAACTAACTATATAATTCCCTCCACCATGTTGGAGGACAAACATCTCGCATAAAAACTGTGGGAATATAGTTTTTCATGGTTGTCCGTTGACTGTTTCCAACAAGTTTGACTTTAGCATCTATGCTAATGCCAAACAAGCTAAAGCTGGATAAACTTTTAAAATCTCCTCCAACAAGGCGGCATATCAGTTTTTTCCCCTGACAACCACAGCTGAGGCAAATAGGTCAGCGGGTGAGTAAAACTCGGGAGCATGTTGGAAACAACACCGGGGGGCGGGGGGGATGAAAGTCCCAGATACTGCTTTATGGAGCGGTCACTCAAGACTCAAGGCAAGCAAGACCGGCGTGAGCAATCCCTTGGTGACTCCAAGAAAATGTCTGACTCAGTGTCCCACCAAGGAAGGCAGTGGAGGATAAACCTGGAAGGCATCCTTAGGACTGTGGTGCAAACATTAACAACAAAAAAAGTACTGATTTTATGTTAACTGAGATAAACTGAATTATCAAGTTAAAGTCTGTCCAGTCTAAATATTTACGATGTTGAATTACAACATGGCTAAGTGTTGGCTAAGTGCAAGTAACAGTGCGTTCAGACCGAACGCGATTTGAGCGTCAGCGGCGTCTGGTAAGTCTATGCGGACGCGTGTCTAAGGGGCGTCGAGAAGTCTCGCGGTGGGTCTCGCATATCTCGCGCTGCGCATTTTGAAGTGATTCGCGCGTCTGCTACACGTCCAAAACAGCAGACGCTAGAGTTGGAAAATCTAAACTTTTGCAGCTGGACGTGGAGCGTCAACCAATCAGAGACGACGTTACGTGACGCATTTCCTGACGGGACAGAAGGACCAAGAGTCCGGGAAGTCTCCTCACCTCCTCACCTCCTCAGTGCGATACTGCATATTTTGGTGTTGATCCGATACCAAGTAAGTAAAGGGTCAGTATTGCTGATATCGATACTGATACTTTTTATTGACGTTTGACATCAAACTTAAGATATTTAGGTGTTTTTTTTTGGTTTTTCCTTTCCTATTGTTCAAATCTAGTACAGTATTTGGATTAAGTTTATAGGTGTCCACAAAATACATTAATAACTTAACATGACAAACAGTAACAACAGAAAAACAAAAAAACTGCAAAGAGGAATAAATTATCTTTTGAGAGCAAATCAAAAAATCTTTTTGAGGTAGAGTTGAGAAACCACAACACAAAAACGAAATAAAATTTAAAGAGGGAAACTGAAACTCTGGTATCAATCTTACCATGCTGTATCGATCCGATACTGATACAGACTTGGTATCGATATTATCGATATCTTGGATCGATCTGCCCACCTGTACTCATCATACTAAGACAACAATGGAGGACAAAGTGTTGGCAAGTGTTGGCTAAGTGAAAGTAATAGTGCGTTCAGACCGAGAGATTTGAGCGTCACGGGTGTCTGGTAAGTGTATATGGACACGCGTTTAAGGGGAGTCAGGAAGTCTCGTGGTGGGTCTCGCATAGCTATGGCAAGCCAAATGTGCCAAATATCGCCACTTTTACATTGTATGGTAGCGATATTTGGCACACTTGGCTTGCCATACATATCTAGCACTGTGCGTTTTGAAGCGTTTCGCGCATCTGCCGCACGTCCAAAGCGGCAGATCTGAACTTCTGCAAATGGACCCGGAGCATCAACCAATCAGAGACTATGTGACGCATTTTCCGACAGGACGGAAGGACCAAGAGCCCGGTAAGTCTCATCACACTAAGGCGACAATGGAGGACAAACTCATTGTCGCCATTTGTGCCTGTTCTGTTATCTACGATCAGTCGAGAAGTTCGTCAAACTGGGGCCGTTTGAGACGAAAATAGCACTGAAAGCGACTCGTCAGCGCGCAGCTCCTGGACTAGTTGGTGAAACTCCCCAAACTCAGAACACCTCTGCGTTATCTGGTGGATCCATACGGTGCAGAGGCGCCTGAAGACGACGGTCTCTTGCTCTCAGTAAATAAAGCCCAGCCGCTCTCTCAGTTCCATCCTCCATTGTACAAAGAGACCGGCAGAGGAAAACAACCAAAAGTCAAGAGGCTCCCCTCCCGACGCGCATCTTTCCACACTTTGCTCAGACGCGCGATTTTGACACTCGATATCCAGAGTCTGACTGCAAAGTGCACAAGCGTCCAGCTTGAGGTGTTGGACGCCTTTTTGACGGGGGAAACGGGTTCGGTCTGAACGCAGCATAAGACCCCTTCAATGAAGCACCGATTCACAGGCTGCAAATCAGACACTAGGCCTGGGCGATATGGCTTAAAGATAAAATCTCCTGATTTTTTCATACCTGATCCGATTTCCGATTTTAAACATTTTTTTGTTTCATTTTCTTTTTTAAAAAAAGAAGTTGCCAATGACAGAAAATATTTTCAAAAAGTGGCTTTTATTTTAACCACCCCTTCTATGAGTTGGACGATAGAGCATTGGGGCCAGGCTACAAGAATTTTTGTTTAATTACGAGAATGAAGTCACAATATTAGCAGAATAAAGACACAATTTTCCAAGAAGAACGTCTAAAATTACGAGAAAAAAGTAGTTTTACTCAAAAAAACTTCAAGAGTTATCAAGAGCTAATGTGAGGAGCTCAGTGTGGTTTCTTCGAAGCAGGCCATCGTTTGTGTCCAAATAAATAAAAACTGTAAAACACGCTTGTCAAACAAGATGGTCGCACTGGGAGCGCTGACATCACTCTGACATCACTCTGACATCACTCTGAACTATGGAAACACTAAGAGTGTGCTGATGAGAAAATGAAAATCCCGATTTTCCAAAAATTAAATCCTAAAAAAACCAAAATTTGATTGATCTATAAAATCGATTTATCGCCCAGCCCTATCAGATACTAACTTCAGCTGTGTCACTCATTGGTCTGAACATGCAAATAAGCCTCATTCACGGTGAAAGCCACCAACCCCCCCCCCTACCCCCCCGAAGATTGTGCTCCCCTGGGCAGAAGCCATATCCCCTAGCATAAATCTGTTCTACTTGGACAACTTTATTTTTTTTAGCTGGTTGTTTGTACTTTCTGAGTAGTTTGTGGCTCTTCCACCAGCTGCACATAGGCAGATGTGTTTGCTGTATTTGCAGCACCTCAGGTCATAAAGTTGTTGGTCAGAAGGAAATCAAATCAGCTAAATCAGCCCCTTAATCCGTGCCGCTTTGCCAGCAAACCAGTTTGATGAGCTTCAAGCTATTTGAACCTATCAAATAAATGTCACTGTAGCATCTGTTTGTACAATCAGACAGCAAACACCTTTTTAAACACGTTTGACAAGCAGCATGTGCAGCATATGGCTCAGCTCTGCTATTATTGTGTTGGCATGACAACAGCAGCTAAGTAGTGTGCAGATTCATTCAACATTCAAATGGTTTGTCCGCGTGAGCAGAGAGGAGCTGCCTCTTGAATCAGGCTGGGGGTTGCCAGGTTGTGCTTTGAGATGGAGTCACTGATCCACTATGACTGGGATGCCCCCCCACCCCTCATGGTAACTGATTAAATAACTGTAAAGTCTGATAAAATCATGCAAAACAAAGCATCTGGTGACTAATTAGACACCAGAGTTTACATTTAGATAAAAACATTCTTAGTTGTTTTAAAGTAAGATTTAAACAACGGACGGGAAGCTACGTAAACACATTTTTATTTACTTCATGATAAAAGAACCACGTTAAAAACAAAAAACGTCTGCCATAAATAATAAAGAACAATAAAGTCATAATTATGAGATAAATCAGTTAGTTGTGTTTTATTTATTTACCTTTATTTGTATGATCAGATTTTAATTAGTGGAGGTATTTTTAGTTTATTCTACATCTGTATTTATATTTTTATAATATTTTTGATCAAAAGGCTAACTGGGGAGGGTCATTGCAAATGAGTATAGGCTTTAAAAGTTGCAGTATACAATATTTGTACTTACCCGTATGGAAACTAAGTATAAATATATAATTTTTAAAAATTATAATTTAGACCTTTAAAATAATAATTCTAAAATACAAAGCCATAACAATTTGGTTTAAATTTCTTGTTATTAGATTTTTGTTAATATATTAAGACATACAAGACCATTATTAGAAGTAGTAACAAAATCTTCAAAGTCAAAATTATGAGATAGAAAGCCATAATAATGGGATTAAAAGTAATAAAAATAATACTGAAACTCAGTATTATGACTTTGACATAAATTTTCCAATTTAAAGTTATACTTTTGAGATAAAAATAGTCACATTTATGGGATACAGAATAATGACTGAGATTGAAAGTCCTATTAAGAATACATTTTAAGTCATAATTCTCATATATAAAATCATAATTATGATAAACAAGTTTATGTCACATTTATGACTTTCAAACTCATAATTGTGAAATGCAACGTGAATAAAGGTTCTTTTATATTCTGTACAAACTGATATAGTGGATTGTTGAGACTGAGGATCCGATCATGCAAGCAGGCATAGATTAAAGCAAGCTCTTTAAATAACACAAAGGAGACTAAACCTAAATACAAGGGAAAAGCAGGAAACATGAAAGAAACTATATAAATATATAATTTTACATAAAACTGGCTGCAACTGCATTGTACGTATTGTTCCTCATCCTTGTTTTATTTAATCTAAAATTTATACACGTATACTTTACATCTGTACTCTGAGGTGCTGCCTTAAAATATATCCACAGTGTGCCTTTAGTTAGGGATGGGCAATATGAACTTAAAATATTATCATAATACTTTTTGGTATGTATTGGGATGAAAATAAAAAGGATGATAAAAAGTATCTTAATATGTATTGCTGTCTTTTTTTGCTGTCTTACACAGCCCCACAAACACAAATATTGCTCTTGGGGGGAATCTACTTTAGGACACCACATACAATAAGAAGTGCAATATTATCACTAACCAACACACTATAACGTTTATTTATATTTTAAAAAAATTGATATACAGCTCTGCTGCTCTAATAAAACCAGTAGTGGAAAAAAAAAAAAAAAAAAAAAAAAGTAACAGTAATGTCCAACAGTACATTTAGTTTTTGGGTTTTCAGTATACAGATCTTATCGTTTTTATGATGATAACAAAAATTACACGGTAAATGGTCCAATAGTTGTACTCCCACCCCTACTTCCAGTTAAGGCTTCGAACTGGAACTGGGAAATTCCGACTTCCCTGTCGTAAAACCCAACTGGAACGCCCTCCGAAGTGGGATTTCCCACCGGGAAACTGGCAGCTACTTCCACCTTGTATGGCCGACGTCGCGTTTCAATATGGCCGCTCCTCGCGTCAGTTATAGTAATATGTGGTGGGAAACATGTTTACTTTACAACATAGACATGTAAGAGTGCGTCTAAAATCAATGTTACATGGAGCGTCTAAAAAAATTAAAGCAGTGTTTGCTTGTGGACAGTAAAGCTTAAAATGTTTGTAAGAGGTACTGCGAACAATTTCTATCGGCGCCGCCATGTTGAAATTCCAGCTTCTTGACCAGAATGCCGTTACCTCGGGTCTGACGTCACACCCCGCTGCGAGTTACCCAGGTGAAAAGAACGCAGGATAGATTTGAATGAACCTATCAGAAGCTTACAAAGGTATGACATCATCTAGGCTTTCCTAAATTATTTAAAGGGACAATGATCTCTGTTTTAAATTTGAAGAAAGCAATAAAATTTAAACTAAATTTGTAATAAAGTTATCTAAAAAACAGGTAAAAATTTTAAATCTGATTTAATGTCAAAAAGTGGCAGAAAATTTCTGACCCCAGAGATAAAGAGTTTCTCTTTTATGCTTCCATTTATTGTTGAATAATTTGCAGTTTTTCTCTCAGAACACATTTCAAGGCTTAACTTATGGAGAAAAAAAAAAAAAAACTAACCTTGCAGACTCTAGAGGCCATTTCCTCATGTATTAAACATATTTATGGTCAGTCAAGACTTTAAATAGAAATATAAGTGCCTGTTTATGAAACTTTACGTGGACACGAGAGGTATTTCATCTCTCGGCTAAGAGCAGACATAATGGAAGAGCTTTCCCTGATGGGTATGTAGGAGTGTAACACACGTGTCACACAACCCCGCGGTGAAGAAGAGGAGTGTGAGAGGAATTACAGAACCAGTAATGAGCTTGCGTTCCCTCGTCATCGGATTTTCTCACACGGGATCAAAATTATGATTTGAGTTTCAGGGTTTAGAAAGAAGCCCAGAGTCTACTAACTTAGTCCAAGGAAATCAGTGAAGAAAACAATATTTACAAACTGGTAGAAATATGTTTGGTGGAGTCAAGGTGAAGCTGCCAAACCTGAGAACACTGTAGCAACTGCAACCACGGTGGTGGCAGCATCGGGCTGTGGGGTTGTTTTTCCTAGCAGTGGTATTGGTGCATTCCACAAAGAGTTAGTTCACTTTCTCAAACTTTACCGCAAATTAACAACTAGATGGTTGAGATTTGAACAAAACTGGTGCTCCAGCAGGACCATGATCCCAAACACAAATCTAAACTGGTGTTGGAGTGGATAAACATCAAGATTTACAATTGTGACCCTGCGCCGATTCAAGAAAATCAGCCATTAATTCAAACTTATCCGACTAAATCTCAAGAAAATCACTAAAGGAGTCACAAATAATAATAAAAAAAAAATTAAGTATTTTATCAATTTTGTGAACATTTTCCAGAAACATTAACAAGTAAAAACAGAGAAATCTTGATGTAGTTTAACAGTTTTATTTTACCACAACATAAAAATTATTATTTTTTTTTTTGTTTTAAATCCAGACAACTAAAAGACAACTAGACATCTGGAGCTTCCTAGAAGCTAAAACAAACATAAACAGCGATATAAAAACATTAAAAACATTGGAAGTCATAAAGATTACTCATGTTTCAGGGGAAGAATGTAGTGCTCCAGCATTATGTGGCAAATTAACAAAAACCAAATAAATCTCATGCAAACCTGTTGGTTTTTATAACCAGTTAACCCCCTAAAACTGATGGCTTTATTCAACATAAATAAATATTTTTGTTACAATCACATGGTGCTCAGAGTTAGTCAAGTACAGTAGGACTGGTAGTGATGGAAATGATGACTGGAATGGTTAAAAAAAAGCAACGTTTGATGAAAAATTCACCCAGAAGGTGGCGCTATTTTCTAATAAAGACTCAAAATATGTGCATCAAATCGACTATCAATACAATACAATCCCTTAAAACAGAGAATCTCCTTATTTTAGTGAAACAAAAACCTCCGCTCGCCTTTCCAAACGCACCTTCAACGAGTGCATAATGAAAATATACTCTCACAGTTCAACCTGGCACAAAACCTACAGGAAAACATACGTCTGACTTCACCTTACTTAATATTTAATCAGCTCAGCGTACGCACTACAACAACAACGTGTCTTCACAAGGTGGTGGTGAGATCAGGACTGAAAGCTGCCGATAAATCTTGACGCGGATCGACGTGGAAAGGAAACACATCTGGGGTTTTATAGGATGGTTATCTCAACCGGCGTCTGAATCTGACTCTGGGTCATTCCAGCCGCGTACAACAACACAATCAGCAGCAGCCTCGGGCCCTGGTGGGGAATATTAGGCGTCCAAACGGCTGCCTGTCTCTCCGTTTCAAAGTTGCCACAGTTACGCTTCCAGTACGCAACCAGTGAAATCTGATGCTATTTAACTTCTCGAAGAGGAAATAATTACTTCACATGGGACTGAAGATGATGTGAGTTCAGTAAAAATTAAGTGAATGTGTATATAAGATGCCACAGCATACTTTCTACACCATCTTTTACTGAAAAAAAAAAAAAAAAAAAAAAAAAAAAAAAAAAATATATATATATATATATATATATATATATATATATATATATATATATATATATATATATATATAAAATTTTGTCTGGCAAAAAAAAAAGAAAAAAAAGTGTTTTCAGTTATAATTATGCTGCATTTGCATAGCTGGTTCATTTATTGGGGTATGAAAGTGAAACCTTTCCTGCCGGTCATTCGAAATGGCAAATAGATTGGTGCGTTAAGTGAAAGTGAACAGAATCTGTTTAGTTTTTCTTTCTACAGAAAGTACTCCTCGTTCAGTGCTGCTATACTCCTGCCCCAGGATTTCTGTTTCAGCATCATATCCTTTCCAATCCCAGCCAGTTCCAGCAGATGGACGCTCATTCTGGAGGTTCTGCTGGAGGTTTCTTAACGTTACAAAGGAGCAGTTCCTTCCCACTGTCGCCACATGCTTGCTCAGGAGGACGGATTGCTGACGCGTGGACTCAACAGGCTTTCTTAGGTAGATAACTTTCTACCTACTGGCAACTAAATTTGGGCTGTATGTAGGGCTGGGTGATAAATCGGTTTTATCGATTAATAAAATTTTTTGTTTTTGAAGATTTCATTTTTGGAAAAATCGGGTTTTTCCAGCGCTTCCGAGGCGGCCATCTTGTTTGAGAAGTGTTTCACAGCTTCTATGTATTTGGACGCAAACGACTGAGTCTATTTTGAAGAAAGAACCACACGGACTGAGCTCCTCACGTCAGATCTCGATAACTCTTGAAGCTTTTTTGATTAAAATGTTTTTCTCGCAATTTTAAGACGTTCTTGGAAAATTGTATCTTTACTCTGCTAATATTATGACTTTATTCTCGCAAATAAACAAAAATTCTTGTAGCCGGGCCCCGATACTTATAGAAAGGAGGATTAAAATAAAAAACACTTTGAAAATCTTGAAATAAGACAAAACTAACTAACACGTAGTAAGCAAATATAGGAGCCTGTTTTAAGTCAATAATTCCTTAATATTGATGAAAAAGTTCTAGTTATAAGTGAAATAATCTGCCAGTGGAACAAGACATTTTTCCCATGTTATAAGTTAAAATGTCTTGTTCCACTGGCAGATTATTTAACTTATAACTTTTCATCAATATTATGGAATTATTGACTTAAAACAAGCTCCTATATCAGGCAGAAAAGTTACTTGTAAGTTAGTTTTGTCTTATTTCAAGTGTGTTCAAGATATTAATCTAATCATTATAAGAAACTAGACCAGAAACACTTGGTAAGACTTTGTGTTTTTGCAGTGTAACTGGATCTGAATGTATCTGTTTAACTGGAATTAATTGTATTAAATCGATCAGTTTGGATTTTATATAATTTGTTGCAATTTGGACCCGACTGAAATGAACCTGCAACCGATCCAGAGCAAACAGCAGAGATGAAAACTGAAAAAGCATGTTTAGCCCCATAAACACCTTAAAAAACATTAGGGTTAGTCTGAGCTCCCTACGTTTCAATCTTGAGGCAAAAACTCTTAAAATTTCTATTCCAGGGTTAAAGTTTTTTGCAATGACAAAAATAAATAAAAAAAAAAATTCAGGAACCAGAAAACTGTCACAGCGGGATTTAAAGGGTCACATTCTAAGACGTCAGCACAAAATATTGTCCGTTTCAATACAAAATTGAGTCTCAACCAAGTTCTAGTAAAAATCCAACATCCGTTTGTGTTTTGGTCCGAGCTTCACCACCACGTGATCTTGAACTCGTAGATGGGCCTCTTGCAGTAGTAATGGTTGATGAGGTGCTTGTCGCAGACGCCGATGCACTGCTGCTCGGCGGCGATGCCGCGCTCCGCCAGGTCGCTGACGATGCAGTGCAGCAGGTCGTAAACGTCCGCCACCGCCTCCCAGGGCCCGAAGGACACGTCCACCTCGCAGTGGTGCTCGAAGAGCTTGGCCTCGCTGTCCGAGCGCTCGAAGCGCAGAGAGTTGAAGAGGGGACGCTCGTACGGCGTGATGGGCATCTCCTCTTTGTAGACGCACACCTTCAGCTTCGCGAACCGCGCCTATCTTCTGCATGGCCCCTCAGTTTGGCGATCTCCACGATGCGCTCCAGATTGTCTGAAATCATACCAGCAATGTTCACCTTGAGAGATTTTACTGATTTAGACGCAAAGTTATTGAGTTCAGTTCAATACAAATAAAAAATACTTTATTTATCCCAAAAGGAAATTAAATGTTGTCGTAATTCATCCAAGTGTCTTCAAAGAGTCGTTGTGTTTGGCGATGCTGCACGACAAAAACTCAAAATCTTACCAAGTATTGCTGGTCTAGTTTCTGGTGCAAATGTCTTGAATACACTTGAAATAAGAAAAACTAACTTAAAGTAACTTTTCAGCAGATATAGGAGCTTGTTTTAAGTCAATAATTCCTTAATATTGATGAAAAAGTTCGAGTTTTAAGTGAAATAATCTGCCAGTGGAACAAAACATTTTCCCATATAATAAATTAAAATAACTTGCTCCACTGGCAGATTATTCACTTATAACTAGAACTTTTTCATCAATATTTGACCTAAAAACAAGCTCCTATATCTGCTGAAAAAGTTACTTGTAATTTAGTTTTATCTTATTTCAGGTGTATTCAAGATATTCGCACTAGAAACTAGACCAGAAATACTTGGTAAGATTTTGTTTTTTGCAGCATGTGGGCAGGAAGGATCTGCAGTAGGCAGTCAGTATTGCAATGAATCTGAAGAAGGCTCTGACTGAAGACTGTTTTTGTATAAAAGCCTCATAGCTCAATTTCCAGGCAGCAGAGTAACATCTCCTGGATGACGCCATCAGTTGTCGGCAAGCGCTGCTAATCCGCCTCTTTTGCCGCTCCTCTTTAAATCTCTGTCTGGTCAGAAAGCCGGGTAGAGAGATGCTGGAGTCGGGGATATGATCTGTGTTAGTCCGTGCGCCTTTCGTTCAACTGGTTTTTTTTTCCCGACACAAGGGGGACGGATCTTCACAGGGCAACAGAACATCGCACCAGATGTCAAAGAACAAATATCAAAAATCAACTGAGGCTTGCGAAGCATTTTATAATGTTAGATTTTGATGTGAGAAGCAAGTCAAACATACAAAAAAACATCGATGTTTTATTTTTTAATCTCGTGCGAAAATTAATAATGAAATTTTTTTTTTGTTTAATTTTGATTCTCAATTTAAAAAACATGTGAAACGGACGGCCCGTTGTCCGTTATGACCGGTGGAAGAGATGGTTTGAACTTCCTCCTTCTCTCTCTCTGCTCTGCCTCCCACGAAGCCTCCTTTCCACCTCCTCTGGGATTCGGGGTCGTAGTTCAGGTATTGTTTGAGCTTTAGAGATGCTAATCAGCTGCTCCCAGTTGTGGAAAAAAAAAAAACAACAACAACCAAAAAAAAAACCCCAAAAAAACCTGTTGCTATGGTTACACAGTCATAACAACTGTCCGAGAGTAAAAAGTAAAAAGCAAAAAGATCCTTCCAGCTGCACAGCATCTGAAACCAGAGGGAATAAATTGTCCAAACGTGCGACGAGAAAGCAGCGTAACAGAGCTGCTGGCCTCCATGAGCGACGCAGTTCTACAATTAACCAGTAATTATTAGCTGAGACGGTGATCAAACTCTGTAATACTAACAATAAATAATAATGAAAACTCTGAGTATTTAATGCTGTTTCTGGATTGTACCCAGAAGTCTCGGTACGTTTAAATTTTACATGTGCTCTATAAATAAAGGAGCACGACTTCAGCTGTTCGTAAAAGCATGTGTTTCACTGCATGTAGCTCAAATCAGGATTTAATTATTCAAAAGTATTCCCACCCTTTGGTTTTGTCACGTTGGAGCCACGAACTGTAGAGTGTTTCACTGGGCTTCTATGTGATGGACCGAAACACAGGATCGTGCATACATGTGAAGTGAAGGGAAACTAGTGAGTGGTTTAAAAAACATTTTTCATTTATTAAAAATCTGAAAAGTGTGGCATGCATTTGTATTTATCCCCTTTTATTCTGAAATGCCAAAAATAAAATCTAACTAACAGCCTGCAGAAGTGGCTAGATTCGTAAACAGAGTCCACCTATGTGTGTAATTTAATGCTGGCAGAGATGAAGTTGTGAAGTTTAAAGCAGGGTGAGGTTAAACGGTGAAGGGACTGAATTTATTTAGCTTTTGAGCTTTTGAGAGATCCGTAGGAAACTGAGGTTAAACGCCTTCGAAACACTTAACATGATCCTGAACAAATCCTCCTCACAGTGAAACACGGTGGTGACAGCATCATGCTGGGGGCCTGGTTGACGCGGAGATGGATGGAGCTAAATTCAGGACAATCCTGGAGAAAACCTGTGAGATACGGGGTGTCCAAAGTGTGGTCCGGGGGCCTCAAATAGCCCCCAGACTGATTTTGTGCGGCCCCTGACTGCAGTTTAAGATTAATGCAAATTTAGGTGGTTGATTCAGATGGAAGCTTTTTATTTTTAACTGGAGCTAAAAAGATTAGAGACAAACTGAAATATTAAGATGCAAAGTATCAAAGTATTCCTCTGTAAATAACCACAACTTTGGCGACAACAAAACCCATCCAGTTCCAAACAAATTTTTGTGATTTTTTTTCAAGGAACATCTGACAAATATTTCGTTTAAAAGGGTAAATCTGCAAAACCCTTCTTACGTTTTGGCTCCACAATAGTTTCCATATTTCTTTAACAAAAAAAAAAAAACAAAAACAAAAACAAAAAAATCTTACCACTTCACTTGTTTAATTAAACTATCAAGCTGGTAAAACAAACACAAAAAACATCACAGTATAAGTTTGTATTAAAAATATGACGGTTTTTTTGACCCTCAAGTCCTTTTGAATTGATCATTTTGGCCCATGTGATAACAAGTTTGGACACCCCTGTGGAACGGATTAGGTCAAAGCATTTACACGTGAATGGCCCAGTCCAGTGAGGTCCAAAGTGCGGCCCGGGGGCCGTTTGCGGCCCTTGGAATGATTCTGTGTGGCCCTTGTCTGCAATTCAAGAACAGCACCAATTTATTCCACCAGTCTGTTGATGATATGCTTAAAACAAATTAAGGTGAAAGTTTCACTGATCGATCATGAATGATGCTGACAAAAATAATCTTAAAATGGAAAACTTAAGCAACAATGCAAGATATTCATAATTTAATTACAAAATGTTGGCTTTCATTTTAATTTGATAGCACAGAGCACCACAAACATCCAGAAACTTTTACTTGAAATTAGGCGCACCCATTTATTAAACTAGGCTAAATAAGAGAGTTTAAAAAAAAAAAAACAACATTTAAAATAGGGACTCGTATAATGTTCTTGTACACTAGAATACATCTAAAATGATGTACAGATACTTTATGTACAGAAATCAAGCTGGTACGTTTCATTACAATATTGCGTTTGTTTTTACAATAGAACTATTTTTGCATTTTTCATAACAAAACAGATAAAAAAAATGTTTCCCACAAATACTTTCAACTTCACAGTTGTAGCCCATGTTGCAAAAAGTTTGGACACCCCTGGCCTAGTCAAATCCACCCGAGAATCTGCAGCAAGGCTTGAAATTTGACACTCACAGATGCTGTCAGTGTGACTGAGCAGGCGCTGTTCTGTAAAGAAGAAAAGGGCAAAAGTGTGCAAAGCTAGCAGAGACGCACCCCAAAAAAAAAGGGCAGCTCCGTGCGAATGCATGCCACACTTTCCAGATTTTTATTTATTAAAAACAAATTATTATTTTCCTTCCACCTCGCAACTGTGCACCACTTTGTGTTGATGTTACACACCGAATTGTTGTAAAATGCAGAAGCTGACGTCAGACTCAGGCTGTTTCTGTTTCTACCTTTGTAATAGGGCAGCAGATCGAGGAAAGCTTGTCGGACCTTCTCCCCTGTGAGAGGCTGGGTGTCCTCCAGGCTGTCCAGCAGCGGGCTGATGGCGTAATACTGAGCCTCTCTGTGCACCGCTCTGACTCGGTCCCGGTGGGGAAGCTCTCCTTCTCTCAGGAAGTTCAGGATGTCCCTGTGGATTCAAACACTGACGTAAAATTACACTAAAGGGACATAAATGGTCACAGTTAGGGGGAAAAAATGGAACCAAAAAAGCAAAATAAAATAAAAAGAATCTAAAGAAATAATATATAAATATATGTTTTTAAAAATAAAGGCAGGTTGTGATCGGGCAAATATTGAAATCTTTTTCCTTCTCACCGTCTGAAGTTAAATTGGTTAAACTTCTCTTGTTTTAGGTCAGTTAGAATCACCAAAATTATTTCTACTTCCTAAATGGCACAAAATGAGAGAAAGAACATGTCAGATTTATCTACTATTGTCTTCAGAATCAGAAGTTTACATACAGAATGATTCCTGTCTCTTTAAGCACTGAAAGCCCAGATGATGATGTCATAGCTTTGGGAACTTCTGATAGGTCAACTGGCACATTAGAGTTAACTGGAGGAACACCTGTGGATGTATTTTAAGGCCACACCTGGAACAAACTGCTTTATTGTTTGACACAATGGGAAAGTCTAAACAAATCAGCCAAATTATCAGAAAGACAATCTGGTCTGGTTGATCCTTGGGAACAATTTCCAGATATTTTAAGGAGCCGCGTTCATCTGTTCAAACAATTATATGCAAGTATAGACACGATGGGGATCCAAGTATAGACACGATGGGGATCCAAGTATAGACACGATGGGGATCCAAGCATCGTAGCGCTCAGGAAGGAGACGGTTCTGTGTCCCAGGGATGAACATGTTTTGGTCCAAAATGTGCCAGTTGACCCCAGAACAAAAGCTAAAGACCTTAACAAGATGCTGCTGAAGGTAGTAAGACAGTGTCATTATCCACAGTGAAACGTGTCCTGTACCGACATGGGCTGAAAGGCCGCTCAGCGAGGAGGAAGCCATTACTCCGAAAGAAACATAAAGAGCCAGACTGCAGTTTGCAAATTCGCACAGGGACAAAGACCTTCATGTCCTCTGGTCTGATGAAACTAGACTGGAACTGTTTGGCCATAACGACCATCGTTACATTTGGAGGAAAAAGGGAGACGCTTGCAAGCCTGTGAACACCATCCCCACTGTGGAGTATGGTGGTGGCAGCATCATGTTGTGCTGCAGGAGGAACTGGTGCACTTCATAAAATAGATGGCATCATGAGGAAGAAACATTATGTGGAAACACTGAAGCAACATCTAAAGACATCAGCCAAGAAGTTAAACCTTGGGTCTTCCAGATGGACTCAGCATGCAGCCACAGTGGGGACAAGGTGGCTCCAGGACAACAAAGTCGATGCTTCGTTGTGGCCATCACAAAACCCTGATCTCACTGCTACAGAGAAGTTGTAAGTAGATCTGAAAAGGCGTTTAAGAGCGACGCGGCCTTCAAATTTGACTCAGTTCCAGCAGTTCTGTCAGGAGGAACGGGCCAGAACTCCAGCAAACTAAAACAGCAACAGCCTTTATTGTCCCACAAAGGGGAAATTCAGGTGTAACAGCAGCAACAGATGTAATGTTTCACGTAAAAAGTTCTTAAAGTGTAAAAAACAATTTTTAAAAAACAAGATTAACAATAACAATAATAATAACAATATACTGTACAAGACTAGCAGAAATACTGTGCAGTTATTAGAAATAGGCATATCAGACGCTGTTCAACTGAGTCCGATCACTTTTTCCAAGAATGTACATAATATGCATGTGTATTGAACATTAAAAAAAGTTACAGACGATTTACAATACAGAAAAACAGATGTGCAATAACAGCGGAAATGTCATTTAAAAATGAGTAAGAGCAGAGTAGATGAGTGAGGAAATGGCAGCAGGGATGTAAACACTTACTGATTCTGTTGGGAGCAGTTTGACCCAAGTCATCCAGTTTAAAAGACAATTATCCCTGATACTGACCAAGTGTATGTAAACTTATGAATTTGAAGAAAGTTACAAAAAAAATCTCTAAAAAATGTTCTAGGTTTTTTGGCATTTAGCGAATAGAAATGAGTTTGATCATTCTAATTGACCTGAAACAAGAGAAGTTTAGTCTGATTTAACTTCAGACTGAGAAGTTAAATCAGTGTATGTAAATATCTGGTTTCAACTGTCAATAACGTTTTCCACTTTTAGGCTTTTAATCAAACGTCAGATTGCACTTGTTTACAAAACTGCGCAGTTTGACTATCAAGAACTTTCCAGGACTTCACACAGACATCAAGCACTCTCCAAACCTTGAAAACACCTCATTGAAATTCAAACATTTTCAAGGATTTCAAGCACCCGTACGAACCCTGAACAAAAGTAGGATAAAAGAAGTTAAAAACTGTCAAAAACACTTTCAAAAATTGGAAAGCTAATCAGATAAAATAGCATCTGAGTTTCAAACTGACTATAATACACATTTGTCTAAAACTCTCTGTAAGAACGGTTTTTTTTTAAAGATGGTGCCTTACCGCCGCCTTGTGGTAGTACCATCACATTACAGGGAGACTGCGTTAAAAAAAGATGCAAAGCTGTGTTGAAATGGCGCAGCTGAAAAACATAGAGCTCAAACCTGACAACTAACAATATATTTATTTATCCAGCTCATAGTCAACAGCAGAAACTAAAGCCTTCTGAACGATGAAGGATAAAGTGATGCAGCAAACAATGAGGCACAGGGTGGAAAACTCGCACTGCACAAAGCAATAAACAAAACAAGAAACCATGATATCTATCCGCTGAGACAAAAGGACTCAGAGACATGGAGCCCTGCTGCTGCAGGCAGTAAACACTCATTACTGGAGTGCTTTTAGAGTTATACATCTTTAATTACAGCTCACGTGTCAAAACTAACCTCAGCCTGACCCGTTGACGTTAAGTCACACATCCCCAGCAAAGATGCACTGATCAGCTACTTTTTTCTGCTTTTCTCCAAAATCTGACCTGCTGATTCCAAAATAGAGCTCGTTTCAGTTTTCTTTCCAACAGAAGATCAAGCATTTACAGAAGATTTTCCATTTCCAGTGTATCTAAGCATACATCTCTAGGCTTTATGTAATTTTTATTAAGTAAAGAGATCCAAGCAAAAGCTGTTTGATGTGTTTACAGACCAGAAAGTGGGAGTTTTACGTTTTAATACATTTAAAACCTGCCAATCACTGATCAGAGCTGATTAAGAGCAAGTTGGTCGATTTTCCTGCCAACTGATAGGTGCAAAACTATTTACAACAACTTTAATAAATACTATAGGTACTTTAAACAAAAGGTTATTTTTTATTAGTTCTTTTTCTTTTTTTTCAACAACAACAACAAAAAACAAAAAAACAAACAAACAAACAAACAATTCAATTCAACTCCCGGCTCTGGGGAATTTACTGCATGACATGTTCTCTTGTCTTTCCTATTTTGAAGAGTGGCTAAACTTCAGTTATATTCAATACATGTATCACTTAGTGTGGAAATAAATATACTCAAATTAAAGGGTGTATTTTTCTAATTTTTTTTCAGTGGGGGATTTTACTGCTGCAGTAAAAAATGATTTTTTTTTTTTAAAGCTTTTTAATCTTCTTTACTGGGGGGCTGATAAGTTTAAGGAGGAAAAAAATGGTAAAACTTAGTCAAACTGAAAGGGTCACAACAGAAGCATAAACTAAATTTAAACTGAAAACAAAATAAGCAATCTGCTATTTCACAGCACTGATTTCATAATTGTTTTACAGCTTTATTTATAATTTGCCCAAATTTTAAAAAGTGTTTGTGGTCCATCAGAAATCTCAGTAAAGTTCTGAAAAACGTTTAAACCCTCCAAAACTCCAGCCTTGCTGCAGCATTTCTCACTGGTTTCATTCATAAAATTTTCCACACTTCCATAATGCAGAATGACACAGCGGGGATGTGTAACTAAAACCTGCCGTGTCACCGTGTAAACAATGCTAATATAGCCTCGGATAAATCAGTAGAAGCACACGTGTGTGAGTGTGTGTGTGTCAGCTAACAAGCAACAAACACGAAGAGGCAGCAGCACAGATACAGACATGGAAATCAGTTTAGAGCGCTGCCACAGGAGTCCTATTTGGTTCTCTGAATCATAAATTCATGAATACCTGTCAGAATATAATGAGCTCCAGCCTCCAGCTGCATGAAAACCTCTCCGTGAACACACTTTCCATTTTTAAAAACTAAAACTTTGTTCAACACGATGCTGCCGCTCATAAACTGAAACCAAACCTCTATCTCAAGTTTTCTTCATATTTATATGACAAGTTTACAGAAAACTGCCGAAATAACAGCTGTGATAATGATAATGAACAGTATTCTGGGTGTGAATGTTTGTGTTTATCCAGTTTAATCAACACTGCAAAAACACAAAATCTTACCAAGTGTTTTTGGTCTAGTTTCTTGTGCAAATATCTTGAATACACTTGAAATAAGATAAAATTAACTACAAGTAACTTTTCAGCAGATATAGGAGCTGGTTTTGAGTCAATAATTCCTTAATATTGATGAAAAAGTTCTAGTTATAAGTGAAATAATTTCCCAGTGGAACAAGACATTTTAAATTATATTATGGGAAAAATGTCTTGTTCCACTGGCAGATTATTTCACTCATAACTATAACTTTTTCATCAATAATAAGGAATTATTGACTCAAAACAAGCTCCTGTATCTGCTGAAAAGTTACTTGTAGTTAATTTTATCTTATTTCAAGTGTATTCAAGATATCTGCACTAGAAATACTTGGTAAGAAACTTCATAGTTCATGTTTGGTGTTTCAGTTTGCATGGACCGCTCACCCAAAGTATGCACCATCTCGATCAATGAAGTAGCGTCCCTCGGCATCCCGCGGGATGTAATGACGCCCGCTGAACATGGCGGCCAGCATCGTGTCCTCGTAGCGCCGCAGCGTGGACAGGCGTGTGGTGAAGTACATGCCCCCGACGTTCAGGGAGATGACCTCTGGAAACTTGAGAAAGTTTGAGATAAAGCTGATAAGAAACGACATAATCGGTGAAAATGTGGACTGAAATCATGTTTTGATGCTTGATTGGCTGAAAAGGCCAACAAAACGGAATAATTCGTTTAAGAAACAACCAATCAGAGCCAGGAGGCGGGTCTTAGCGCTGTCAATCACCCTCATGTACGCGCTGCTCACACACTCCCCCCTGCTCTCTGCTACGCTACAGCTGGTTCACCATAACATAGCCTGCTGCTAATGCTAAAGCTAGTTAGCTTGATCCCCGTTGACGGCGGATAACCAGTTTTCCTGGAACAGTGAGTTGTTTCTCCACCATTAGCACATTTAGCACCGTGTACACAAGGGTGAGTGAAAGCACTAAGCCCCTCCCCCTGGCTCTGATTGGCTGCTTTTTGGTCAAGAGCGGAGCATTTCCTTACATGGCAATAGTAAAAGTTACATACTGCAGCTTTAAGTCCCATAGAAAAAGCATGTAGCAACATTTTTCCTCAAACTATTTATGAATGCAAGACTTCAGTCTCCAAACCTGATATTTATGAATTTTCAAAAATTTTAACCCTTTAAATGTCAGTTTTAACATTTATTTTTTTTTTCGTAAATTGGATGTTTTTTGAGAGGCAATGTAGGGTGGGGTATTATTATTCGTTAGACCCAAAAAAAATAAATCTAATTTCTAATTTATTTACTTAATGTCTTTTTCCATTTTTTCTTTACATGTGCCACGGTTACTTTCAGTCTTATCATACATACCAAATATTCATGTATATTATGAGATTTTAACCCCTTAAATGCCAATTTTATCCATTAAAGTTTCTTTTTTAGTTTCAGAGAAAAAAAACTTTATTTTTTCCTCCAAACCTAAATATCTAATTTGGACATATTTTTGGGGGGAAGGTATTATCTGAGCCTGAAGGTAGCGCTGGGTTAAAATTACTATCCTGTGGATTTATCTCGATACACGATAAACATTTCAAAGTCGTCTATAATAAAGTTGAACCCTGTGGTGCGGCTGTACAGTAAGTGGTGAGTCAAACTCTAACCTAGGTTAGAGCGATATGGCTTAAAAGTAAAACCTCCCTTCATACCAGATCTGATTAGTTGATTTTTGAAACCACAAATGACAGAAAATATTTTCAAAAAGTGGCTTTTATTTCAGTTGTATGTCGGAGTATTAGGGCCATGCTACAAGAGCTTTTGTTTAATTGCAAGAACGTTGTCATTATGTTAGCAGAATAAAAACACCATTTTACCAGAAGAATGTCTTAAAATTATTTGAAGAAAGTTGTTTTAATGAGAAAAAAACGTTTGGATAATTAATTTTTTTGCTATTTTTCATGCTGGAGTACTCATAAAATTACTACTTCATTCTTCAAATTTTAAGTCTTTGTTCTTGTAACATTAAGACTTTATTCTTGTAACATCATGAATTTATTTTTGTTGAAAAACAAATCTTAGCCTGACCCTTGTATTTTGTAGTAGATTTGACCGGAATTCAAAGTCCAAATAAATAGAAACTGTAAAACACGCTTTTCTAACAAGATGGCCGCCCTGGGCGCGCTGACATCACTCTGGCCTTCGGAAACCCAAGGAGAGCATTGGTGAAAAAAAAATTTAAAAATCCAGATTTCCCAAAAATTAAATCTTCAAAACCTAAAAATGATTATTAATCGATAAAATCGATTTATCCCTCAGCCATACTCTAACCCTTCTTCCAACAGCAGTTTTCCTCTCGTAATCCAACAGAAAGTGATTTTTTTAATTTCACTTCCAAAACATATCTGTAAAAACAAGCCATAATCCACAATATAAAACAAATCCAAATCTCTCTCACCAATAATCAGACCATACAGACACTAAGACCACAAAACTATCTGAAAACAGCAGACACAGTAAGACAAGCGCCCGTAGGAGCCAAGCATCAAAACATCTGACTAATGTGCAGTGACCAAAGGAGCAGCTTTGTAAAAACGTGTTCTGGAAATCCACAAACTAAGATACAGCAAGAAAAAAACAGGTGGAGCTGGGAAGGTGAGGGAAAACATCCAGAATAACAACATCAGAGCAGATTATCAGTTGGGTGGAGCTTTGTGTGTTTGGCTGGAGTGGACCCTGTGTGATGTGGTGAGCAGTAATACGAGGAACACCACAGGGAACTGTACTGTCCCCATTTCTTTTCACGCTGTACACCTCATGCTTTCAGCACAGCACTGAGTCACACCATCTGCAGGGACTCTCCGATGACTCCACAGTGGTTAGAGTTCAGGGACCTGGTGGACGCCTTTGTGTCGTGGTTCTGTGGTTGAGACCATGGAGGTGTTTTTTAGGAGGTAAAACACCAGTGGGGTCAATAAATTCACCATTAACGGTGATAAAAATCCTAAAATAGGCCATGTAGAGGTTTGAATCTGGAGGTCACTGAACAAACTGTTCATCGTGGATAATCAGTCGCACCCCGTCTCTCCTTGAATCAAATCTACTGCTACAAAGGCGGCTTCAGAATATCATTCCTTCTGTTTACCACCTCTGCTATTTATCTATAAATACTTTGTGTATCATGTATCAAACTAAACATACAGTCTAAGATTTGTAAATGTCATTCTCTGCACATCTCCTTCTATAAAATAACAGAATAATTCCCATCATGAGATTAATAATCGATTTATCAGTTTATATCATGGTAACAATCCATCTATCCATCCATTTCATGGGATTAGTAATCCATCCATCTATTCATTTTATGAGATTAATAATTCATCGATCCAAATTATGGTGATAATAATCCCTCATTCCATCTCACTAGATTCATAATCCATTCATCAATTTATATTGTAGCAATAATCCATCTATCCATCCATGAGTCCATATTATGGCAATAATCAATCAATCTATCTATCTAATGGGATTAATAATCCATCTATCCATCCATCTCACTGGATTAATAATTCATTCATCAATTCATATCACAGCAATAATATGTCCATACATCTATCTCATGGGATTAATCTATTCATCAGTTTACATCATGGTATTTATCCATACATCCATTCCATGGGATTAATAATCTATCCATCCATTTCACTGGATTTTTAATCCATTTATTAGATTATATTATGGCAATAATCAGTCAATTTATTTAATGGAATGAATAAACCATTCACTGATTCATCACATGGGATTTATAATTCATCAATCCAATTTATGGTGATAATAATCCATCCTTCCATCTAACTGGATTAATAATCCATTCATCAGTTTATATAATGGCAATAATCCATCCATCCATTTCATTAGATTAACAATCTATTTATCCATCAGTCCATATTATGGCAATAATCCATCCATGCATCCATCTCATGGGTTTCATAATCCAGCCATCTATCTCACTGGATTAAGAATCCATTCATTTGATTATATCATGAAAATAATCCATTCATCCATTCCCGGGGTTTGACAAGCCATCCATCCATTCATCTCATGGGATTAATAATTCATCAATCCAAACTATGGCAATATTAATCCATTCATCCATCCATCTCACTGGATTAATAATCCATTCCTTAGATTATACCATGGCAATAATCCATCCATCCATTCATGGGATTAATAATCCATCCATTCATCTATCTCATGAAATTTTTATTCCATCTGTTCACCCAATGGGAATACTGATACAAGCCATCTGTCTAATTTGTGGAAATCCATTTATATAATGGGACTAACGACCCATCCATCGTTTTAACGTTCCATCTATCTATAATCTGATAGGATAACTGATCAGTCCATCCATCTATGCTGTGGGAATAACAATCCATCAATGTGAACTGTGGTGTTACCACAGAAGCTGATGGCTCCTCGGAGAGCAGGGTTAAGTGTGTTTGAATAGAATTAAGAGCGTTAATCTGAGACCCACGTGACCCATCTTCCAGCCAATCACCGCGGGGATCAGCAGCTGAACCAACCGCTGACCGCCGAGTAAATATCCACAAACACTCAAACTCTTCAGTTTTTTGGAGTTATAATATATTTATTGGCTTGGGTACCCCCAGTGGTTGCCTTACAGGAGGCCTTCGTGGTTTGTTTTATTTAAGTCTCTTCGTTCAGCTTCATTACTTTTTATTTTGCGAATAAATAATGTTTGATTTGGTGCAGGCGTCTATTAGCGCAGTGGTGATTTTCCGTGAAGCGGCCTACCCACCTCCTGCTGCTCCTGGGTGTTCAGCGAGGAGCGGAGCGGCTTGCTCGGTGCGCGGTGCTTCGGTGAGGGGGAGGCCGGCGGCTTTCGGACGCCCTCGCCCTCCTCCGTAGGGTCCGAGCTGGACATGGCATCGCTCGGTTTGTCCGCGTCCGCAGCGGCCGAGAATACCACCATCACTTTGGGCAGCGGCAGAGTCCTCTGTCTCTCCTGAATGAACCGCCTCACCCGTGTAGTAGCGGCGGGCAGCGGGCTGAAGGACAGAGCCTGCCGCTCCCTGCCGCCGTCAGAGCCGTTGGAACCGCTCGAGCCATTCTGCTGCATGCACGCGGCCGGCGGGCCAGCTCCCGGCGGCGGGGAGAGGGTGACGGTTGGAGCCGCGGAACAACCAACGGAACACCCGGGATAACAACAACAAGAGGGTGTGGCTCTAGCAGCCGCTGGGACTCAGTCCACCATCCACAAGAGGAGAGAAGCGAAAGCAGGGAAATGACGCCTCCCGTGATGGAAAACCTCAACAACACGGGAGTTAAATGTGAAGGATTTATGAGAATATTAGCACGCTGGGGCTATACGAATTTTTGGAACGTTGCGTGACGTGACGTAGGGGTGAACTGGAACGTCAGTACGTCGAGTTTAAAAGAACAGATGCGTGTTTGAATTATTATAACCTCCACGAAGAAACTATACTATCTACATATCATTTATAATAGTGATGATGATAATAATTATTGTCTTAACCAACCATAACCATCACAAGCATAAAAGGTCACAAACGACAAACAATAAAAGCAAAAAACAGTGGCATTTCTTGTGTAAATGGCGCCTTGGGCAAGCTCCCACAGCCCCCCAAATTCAATAAACGGTATACTGTGGGAGAACATGAGTCCATTAAAAACTAGAGGTGCGCAGTACTGCTTATTTTGGTATTGATCCGATACCAAGTAAAAACAGGGCCCATATCGCCAATACCAATACTGATACTTTCTATTTAAATTTGATATATCATCAAACTTGTGACCATTAGGAGTTTTTGTGGTTTTTCCTTTGAATTATTTTGTTCAAGCCCAGGACAGAATTTGGAAAAAGTTTATAGGTGTCTACAAAATACTTTAATGGCATATTAACATGATTTGTGTGCATTTTCCTAAATAAAGTGCAAAAAAAGGATCATTTGAAACCAAATTGAAACAAAATCTTTTTTTGAGGTAGAGTCAAGAAACTACAACACAAAAATAAAACAAAATTTCAAGAGAAAAACTGAAATTAAAGTATCGATCTTTTAATTGTATCGATCTGATACCGATACTGACTTGGTATTGATATTATCGATATTTTGCATCGATCTGCCTAGCTCTATTAAAAACTCATTTGTGGAGCTCTAACTATTGCGGCCTTATGTAGTGATGCACTATGACTATTTCATGTCAACGTGACTACCAAAAATGTGTTTTCAACTCTTCACCTCAGTCACATCGCTTTCTTTCTCGGTGAAATTGTGTTTTTCCCCCTATGGCTGCCATTTTTAATCATCAAATGACATGATCAGCTGGCTCCTTTTAATAAATACTGACTTTAATGAGGTGCTTTGCACCGACCATTTATGGTTGAATGTGTGCATGTCGAGGGCAGAACCTGAGGCGGGACCTTGTGCATAAACTTTGAGGTACAGCTGCGGTTTATAAAGGAAAATTACTTGCGTGGTTTTATAAATCTGAACGCCATTTTCGCCTTTTGGGCATACGTACACTTTTACTATGAATCCGACACAATCATTTATAAATGAGAAGCCCAGGCCTTTGCAAAACTTGCTGACTTCCCAAGAAGGTAATGGAGTCTTTTGATTCAAGTCGGCTGGAGCAGGGATGCACCATAGGTTGCAGGGCAGTGGCACTCAAGGACTGAAGTTGCAGACCCCTGACCTATATATAGTAGTCCCCCTTTTGCGTTTCCCTTATTTACAAATTTTAATGTGGAACCTCGCGGAAAACCTTGACATGCAGTTGACGCTTGTAAGTTGATGCTTCTCAGCAGAGTCAATACTAGAAGGTGAGAAGGTGTGAGAAGATAATTTTTACTGTTCCTCTTTTTTTTTAACACCATTTCTGATTTAAGACTTCTCTCAGTCTCGTCATGTAATATTTTTCTGGTGTCCTCTCTTTTACCATCTCTTGGGAGGATTTCTTTCTTCATCTTTTCCATTTGCTTGTGGAAATTATTCCTCATCTCATCTGAGCAAAGCCTTTTTTTTATGGTCATTCTTGGCCTTTTAATCCCAAACTCTCCTTTCTTCTCTGTAAATGCTTCTTAAAATTAAAGTTTCTTCTACAGATGAGTTTTCTGCTCTCTTCTTGGCCCCCCATCTCATCTTTATTCAGAGCAAGATCAAAGCATCTGGTTTCTTGCATAAGTGTGTAATGTTCTCTTGGTCTGTGTGGGAAAAATGGTTGCTATGCATCTCTAAGACTTTCAGGCTTCAGGTAACCGTGTTGCCTTGCAAATATGTTCAGACCCCCTGAAGTGTTTCACATTTTGTCACGTTACAACCACAAACTTCAATGCTTTGTAGCTGGGTATCAAAGACCAACACAAAGTAGTGCATAGATGTGAAATGGAAGGAAAATGTTAAATGATTTGCAGTTTCTTTTGCCAATAATAATCAGAAAAGTGTGACGTACATTAGTATTTACCGACAGAAGCTCTCTCCCCAGATCAGGGGAGAGATTGTGTTGTCAAATTTGGCACTTGTTGAGAGAGAGTCTTCGGAAATCTTTTTCGTAGTTTGGCACAAGCCACGTAGAGGACACAGCAAACGTGGACAAGGGTCAGATATTGGAGCAAAATGTAACTTTTAGGCCAACATAAAAAAAAAAAATAAATAAAAAAATAAAATAAAAAAAAAAATGATTTGAGAGGCAGAGAACTAACACTGTGCATCACCCTGAACACATGAGCCACACTGTAAAACATGGTGGTGGCAGTATCAGGCTGTGGGGCTGGTTTTCCTCAGGAGGGATGGGGAGCTGGTTAGAGTTGGTGGGAAGATGGATGGAGCTAAATACAAAGCAATCCTGGAAGAAAACATGATAGATGCTGCAAAGATTTGAGACCAGGGTGGAGGTTCATCTCCAGCAGGACAACAACCCTGTACAGCCAGAGCAACAATGACATGGTTTAGTTCAAATACTGATTGATGGAGTCTTAAGGGCCAGTATTATGTAAAATCAACTTTTTTTTAATTTTACATCATGTTATAATTTTATTCCCTCATCAAAAACATACCTGGAGTTTTGGTTTGATTCTTTCATGCATGTTTGAGAAATCCTTTAATCTCCCCTGGTAAACATTCAGCTGTGCAAAACGCTTGGATGGACCTAGATACGCCTTCGAGACACAGCTCCTCCTCAGAGCTGCAGTTTCTAAGCTTCCAAGCATCCCGCTTCACAGAGCAGCCCTCCCCCATGACTTCCCCAGTTAGCTTCTTCTGACTAGCCAGAAGCAATTAACAAACACCTGATGGAACTGCGCATCTGCTAAGCTCATTATACAAGCTACTTCTCAGTGAAACGCTGGTAAAAACATTGTTAAAGGGTTAACAGAGGAGCGCTGTTGTGATGACTTTCTAAAGGCGGAGTGTTGGAAAGAGCAGAACTTTCTTAAAGAGACAGAGGCCCAATTTCAAGGCGAAAAATTACGAAGTCAAATCTCTTTTAAGTCATATTTGATATAAATAGCATTTCTATAACAACTGAAGGTAACATAGTTACTTGATTGTGATATAAAATGATTCTATGTGCCTGGAAAATACATGATACTGTCCCCTTTAACCAAGAGGAAGCTTTCTGTTGTTTTAACATAAACATCAGTGTTCTTCAATGGAGGTAATGACCAGTACATGACATCTCTGTTAAAGGAGCGGAGGAACTTATATGTAAGAAACAAACACTTCAGTCATTAGCATAAGAGTATCACTATGTGGACACTCACTAGAAGACAGTGTCATTTAATGCATGTTTTTTTAGTAAAGGTTTAATGTTGTATTCTGTTCCATCTCAACTGAAGTCCTACTTGGGAAAGTGTAGGTTCCTCACCAACCCCAACTTGAAAATCCAATATGGCCGCTATGCGTCTAAAGGAGAGGGAATGTCAAGAAATAAACCAAATGTATGCACTTTTAATAGTTTGTATTTCAACAAATCAGTGTCACATAAAAAGCTGGATAAGATCTATTTGTGAACATCTTTTAGTATTTCAAGGCATGAAATACGGAGATTGTTATGGCCTTGTGTTGCTAATAGTCTGGTTACTGAAATCCCAACTTCCAAATGGAAAAACTTATCCCAAGAATATAATTAAGGTATTAAAGTGTTTGAGAAAGTGTAGGATTGTTCTATTTACTGGCATTAGTTTTGAACTATTATCAGTAATCAAGTGCAAATGTTGCAAAAACTGGTGGAGAATTTTGAATTTAGCCTGGCTTTTTGTACATCAGAAGAACTGAATCTTTTGTCGCCTCTGTTATCCATAATCTTGATATTCTAATAATCCCCAACCGGGTGTATGAAAATGTGATTTAAATGAAGCTGAAACACAAGCGTTCGCAAAAATTCTCAATCACCGAGCTAATCTGCTAAGTTAGGCTAGTAAATGCTATGCTCGCTCATTTTGCAAATTCTTATTCTTTTTTAAATTTGCACTTGTCATTTGTGGGATTGTTTCATAGGGTAGAAAAGACTAATAAGATGTTTAAGCAGCATATTATGTTCCAGTTACATTATCACAGAAATAGTATGCAAGTTAGGTTTTTATTATCTATGCCACTAGTTAACTGTATTTTGTCCACATTTTTTTTGGGTCAGTGATAAGTGGTTGACTTTTTTCTTAATGTTAGAATATATGAAAACCTGTCTTAGACCAAACATGTTTCATTGTTAGACTGTTGTATTTTGGCTCTAAAGAACAAGAACAGCAAAGGCAGCGAGTTCTAAATGGCTTGGAAAGGGGCTCGGTCTCACTCTACAACAGAACAAGCTGCTCATTAGTGCTGCTTTGTGACCACTAAAAACCACACCGGTATCAGAGGCAAATGCTTGACGGATGTGGGGAGGCGCTGAAAGAGGAAGCAGAGCTGAGAGTCGACCTTCTGCTGTATGAAATTAGTGAAGAATGAAGGCAACTGGATCTCTGAAGGTAACGCAGCAACATGTGAGGCGTTTATATTTTCGGATTAAGGTATCAGTGAGTGTAGCGTTGTCCCAACGCTACAGCCAGTCTGTACAAGCTCAAGTCATGAAAGGCTTTTGTTCGACCTGATAAGATGTTTTTTTTTGTTTTTTTTTTTTAAATTTGAGTTTGATGTTATGAGATTAGCAGCCAGTAGTGACACTCAAACCAATACAGTTCAGGTAAGCGTATTTGTACTTCTTTAAATTATGCGTCTCATATAAGGAGGATTTTTACTCTTTATGATTTTTCAGAACTTTATCAATAACTATCAATATTTATTTAACAGCGCAAATGTACTTTAACCAATACAAAAGCCTCATTTGTCATGTTTTAAAACAGATAAGTCAATTTTTATCCACAGTCCCTGGCAGGTTGATCCAATGAAATTAAAAATTTAACAACAAACACAACTAACTGCGATCCTACGTCGTATACCCTATCTCAATCGATTCAGCTTTGCTGCAATGGCACAGGATCATAAAAACAAACATGAATAGTTGTGATACTTAAAATATTTAATGAACATGGTTTATTTAAGTAAATGGTCTCAGTTCATACAACTAAAAGGCATAAAGTAGTATATTTAGGAAGCTATCTGTGTATTTTAATTCATGTTAAAAACATGTTTACATTGGTGATACTTTTGATTGTTAGTACTACTAAAGCACTGGATAAATGGAGGGAAATAAACTAAACCTTTTTTTTTTGATGCATTGAATAGAAAAATAAAATCAACAAACAAGCAGAGTGGAGGCTAAAGTATTTATAATTTACAACACTTTTTAAAAAAGATCACCAATGGGCTTTTAAAAGAAATACTGCAGAAAAATCGAAGCATAAGAAGAATAAGAGAAAAATGTGTTTAAGATTCAGATAAGATTCAAATAAGAGTGACATTCAAATAGTTTACTATGTGTTCAGAGCTTTAACTTCATGTTTTCTCATTGTTTTTTGTGGCTTTTTTTGGCTTCCACTGAAAACTGTAAAGAACCTCAATCTTTCCCAAACAGGAACAAATATGGCTGCATCTCTACACGGTTTGATTGTGATCAGGTATATAGTCATTTTATATTTTACAACCTTTATCAGGCTGTGATTTAGATGAGCAAAAACATCATAAAGTCACATTTCTGTGTAAGAAAAACAGAAGCGAACGAACTGGTTAAATATGCTGCAGCCTGTGATGGAAAACTTTACGCCCACTGGAAAGAGAATCTTTCCAGTGAGACCAGTACTTGAGACTTGAATGTCAACCATGCTTGAGTCTTTAATGGAAATTATGATTGGTGGAGTAAAAATAGCTGGTTGATGTTGTTTGAATGTGCTCACACACACAAATCTGTGCAGGAGTTTTGAATTTCAGCTTATTCAAGTTAAAAATAGTTGATCCGAATCCGTCTCCTTTTTCTTTATTTCCTTTTATACGTAAATTTTGTTTCTCTTCTTGGAAAGTGATTCTCTGACTGTGGTCAGTTTATGAAGAAAAGTCACCAGTCTATGGAGTTTGCTTTTTAAGATAAGTTAAATGTTTTGGGGGTTTTTTTTCAATTATTTCACATGGAAAACTTTAAGTAAGAATTTCGCTTTATAATATAGGGAAAAATCAGGCCAAAATATTTTTTTTTTTTTTTTTTTACACATCTGTAACTTTAATCCTTAATATCATCTACACAGGACATCCAAATGAACTATTCTTTAAGTTAACGATATTAAATTTGCCCAGTTTAGCTCAGTTTCCTTTCCCAAAGACAATGCATAAAGCTTCTAACAACTGATTTCCAGACAATATTCTGGGGGGGAGGAATGACAATGTAAGCATGGAGCAGTTGAAGTTACTACATCCTGTAAAACAGTTTACTGAAATTGTTTGGACTGCACGGAATTTTTAAAACTAGGAAATGAAACGCACCACGGGGAAGTTGTTTCTTTAACTGAAAGCAAAATGTTATACTACTTTAGAAATTACAATACTTATTAATGTTTAACTTTTCATTTTAAAAAAAGGCTTTTGAGTCTCTTTATATACTATTATACCAATGATCACTGATTAAATATATTAAAATATCAGTAAACAAAGCTTAAACACAAGAGGTAGAAAAAGTTTTCCGAAGTCAGCGGGCTAATCGGCTAAGCTAGGCTAGTAGTTGCTGTTAAATTATTGAGCTCGTTTGGCAAACTTTGATTTTTCTTTTTAACAGTGTCTGTTTTCTTTGTGACATATATGGTAACTAAGACTATTGCAATGTTCAAATATCATTCTATTTCTAAGCTATAAAATAAAACTAGTGTGTAAGTTTCTTTAGCAACATCTATAACTCTAGCTAACAGCATTTAGCTAGGGTTAAAGCAGCTTTTTCAGGCTTGTACTCTGCAAAAACACAAAACCTTACCAAGTTTTTTTTGTGTCTAGTTTCCAGTGCAGATATTTTAATACACTTGAAATATGACAAAACTAACTTACAAATAACTTTTCAGCAGATATAGGAGCTTGTTTTAAGTCAATAATTCCTCAATATTGATGAAAAGTTCTAGTTATAAGTGAAATAACCTGCCAGTGGAACAAGACATTTTAACTTATATGGGGAAAATGTTTTGTTCCACTGGCAGATTATTTCACTTATAACTAGAGCTTTTCATCAATATTAAAGAATTATTGACTTAAAACCAGCTCCTATGTTGTGCAGAAAAGCTACTTGTAAGTTAGTTTTGTCTTACTTCAAGTAAGATATTTGCACTAGAAACTAGACAAAAATACTTGGTTAGATTTTGTGTTCATGCATTGTAAGGATTTTAGAAGCTTTTTATTTTAAAAATAAAATTAAAACTAGATATTTTCATACACAGTGTTTGCAAAAAAAAAAAAAAAAAAAAAAAAAAAAAAAAAAGACACAGGACCTTTTTTTCCCACTCTCTGACATTAAATCAAACCCAACCTGCTTTTTTCCCCCCGGTCAGTTAGGATTGCTAAAAATATTTATATTCGCCAAATATCAGAAAAATGAGACCAAGATAATCTTTTTAACTTCAGATTCAGGTTTATTTGCGTCCCCAAAGGGCAACTGATGTTACAGCAAGTAAAAAAGAAAACAAACAAAAACATAAAAACTAAGAGGCAAACAATCAACGCCCTCGGAGGCCAGAAGGCAGAAACTGGAACTTGGTGTGTGTGAAGGAGGAGAGCTGTCAGAAATACGGCCTTTGCTTTCCTTTTGTCTTTCTGTTGAACAGATCTGTATGTTTGCACTGTTCAACTCCCTGAATACTTCCCTTTATTACTCTGCTTAGTCAGCATAAAATCAACATATGATCTATGAAGTAAGATCATCAGTGATTTATCAATCTGAAACTTTGAGAGTCTGAATGACAGGTAAATTTTAACTTATTATCCAAAATAGTCCCAGGATATTTGTAATTTTCAGCTGTGTCTACTGTCTGACCTTTAATTACTGTTGTTTCATTGGTGTTATGGGGCTTCTGTCTAAAATTAGTGCACATCCTTAGTTTTCTGCACATTTAATAGGTGAGAAACATTATCGCACCAGTCTATAAATTCATCAACCACAGGACCATGAGCATATTCATCATCATGTAGGAGGGCTGACTATTACAGAATCATCTTCAAATTTTTCAAAGTTTAGACAACTTGATATTTGGCGAAGTTACCTTTTTAATGTTTTCGGGTTTCTTTCCACAAGCTTCCCACTACGGTTTGCTGGAATGTGGGCCGATTCCTCCTGACACAACTGTTGTAACTGGGTTTGTAGGCCACCTCGTTCTCACACACCGTTTCATCGCTGCTTCAAAATTTACAAGAATGAGATGAGAGCTTGGTGATTTCCACCACAACACATTCATTTTAATTTTCCTTAAATTAATTTGGTGGTATGATTAGGGTCGTTGTTTATTTGGAAGATCAACTGGTCAACTGATGTCTTGAGATGTTGTTTCAGTATTTTTACATAACAATCTTTCCATGATATGAAATGCACCAGTTCTTCCCAGCCGAAAATCCACACATGATGAATATTCTTTCAAATGTATGGATCATCAACATGGTCTGACATTTCCACTTTTTAGTTTCAACAGACCATCAGACATATCCCAAAAAGATTAAGTTGTTTGTTCCCGTGTGCATTTGCAAAGCATAATCTGTATTTGGCTTAATGGCTTCTTCCTCTCAGAGTGGCTTTTCTGCCCATGTTGATATGAGACTCATGTGACTGTGGATAAAGACGCTGTCTTGCCAGCTTCAGCCACCATCTTTACAAGGTCTTTTGTCTTGGGGCTGATGCACACATTTCACACCAAAACACTTTTATCTCTGTGATACAGAACCCACTATTTACATATTCCTTCCCCCGTTATTTTGGGATTTAGAGATTTGAACTGTAGAAATTTCACTCGGATTTAATGTCAAACAGTGAGAAAATGATTATATTTAGTTTCATAAAGTGTGTGTAAAAATCTGGCTTCAGCTATAGTATTGAAGATTATCAAAATTATCAGAATTTTGTTGATGTTTTTTTTTTTTTTTTTGTTAACATAAATTGAAGATAGTCTGTATGCAATGTCAGCGTTATTTATCTCACAATTTTATGCCATGTACCTCAGATTGGTGCAGCTGCAGTATTTAAGCCAGGGTTTGTTGTTGACAATCAAACCAGTCAACGGAAGAAACACACCCATCTTTCACAGCTCTTAAAAAAAGCCCTTAATGTCAAGACTGTTTATTTTCACTCTGAGCTATTATTACCCGTAGTCACTATCACCTTATCTGTGCTTAAAGCTGCGATTTGTAACTTTTACAAAAATATGTTTTTTGCATATTTGTTGAAACTGTCACCATGTTGTGACAGTTTAATATGAGACAGATAATGTGTGAAAAGATCAAGTTCCTCCACCTCCTCCCTGAGCTCTTATTGCCGTTTAAAGAAATGCGCCGCTCTCGACCAAAAACAACCAATCAGAGCCAGGGGAGGGGCTTAGTGCTGTCAGTCACCCTCGTGTACGCGCTGCTAAATGTGCTAATAGTGGAGAAACAACTCACCGTTCCAGGAAAATTGTTTATCCACCATCATTGGTGGCCATGCTAACTAGCATTAGCATTAGCAGCAGGCTATGTTGTGGTGAACCAGCTGTAGCGTAGCAGAGAGCAGGGGGAGGGTGTGAGCGGCGCGTACATGAGGGTGATTGACAGCGCTAAGACCCTCCCCTGGCTTTGATTGGTTGTTTCTGCAGTTAGTACTGGGAGCACTGGGAGAAGGCGAGAAGCTTGATTTGTTTCACAGATTATCTGTTTTATACTGTCACGACATCATGATCATTTTCATAAATATGTAAAAAAAACATTTTTTTTCATAAAAAAAATACTGCAGCTTTAAGAGGAACCAATTCATTGTCATAAATCTGCTCCAAACCGAACTTTTAAACCAAATCGAGAATCCGTTTAACACACCTTGAAACGCGTTCATCTTTCACTGGTTTTAAAAATCCGAGTAAGATCAGGACTGTTTTTTATATACTGTGAACTATTATTATTCGTAGAATCACTATCGTTATCTGTAGTCAAAGAGCAGTTTTTCTAGGCACATGTTTTATTTACCATCAGGACGTTTTAAATGTCTTCAGAAAAAATTTGACCCAGTGGTTTCTTTAAGTGGAGAGAATCAGAAGAAATGTGGTTTGTGTGTACGAAAGTTGTTCAGCTCACCGGTAGCCGTTACTTAACTTTCATGTTTCAGTGTTCTGGTGGAAATCAAGTGAATTTTCTCAGTGTTGCTGAAGCCAACTCTTCCTACGGTGTGCGATGCTTTTAAACAGCAGCGTCTTGTACTGAAGGTGCGAGTCCTGCACAGACAGCCCTGTGTTTCAGTTTTCTTTGAGCCGACCACATCCTGTGATGCTCTGCCTTGTTAACAGGAAAACACCACCATCAGTCTAAAAAGCTGTTGACCAGTAATGCCTGAAATTAAACCTTTTAGCAGCAAGTGAGATGCAGCTGCGTTGTAGTTAAGTTTTTGTCTGTTGTGTGTGTATTTCAGGTATGATCGGTGACCCCAGTCCGCTGGCTGCAGCCCTGTCTGTTGTCTCAGTGGTGTCGCTGAGTATGCTGTCACTTCTATGTCTGCGATGCAAAAGAAAATCAAGTAAGTGCATTTTGATGAAGCTCGGCTTGTTTTTTTTTTATCTCATCTCTGGGTGCAATAGTAATGAAGGAAGATCTGAACACAGCTTGTTTTTTTTTTTGGTTTCAAGTTGTGCACCTTTAACCTTTCGTTATTAAACCTTTTGATTTGTCCTCGTTACTCCATTTCATTCATATGGAAGATGATTTGGGCCAATGGAAAAAAAAAAAAAAAAGACTTCTGACTTTAATCACCCTCTGCTTTTCCAAGAATGAAACAGTATGTTTGGTTTGATTAAAGTCAGAAGTCAGAGATTAAAATCAAAATTCTAAGAAAATCTAAAATTAGGAATTAAAATCAGAATTCGGAGATTAAAGTCAGAATTCTAAGAAAATCTAAATTTAGGAATTAAAGTCAGAATTCTAAGAAAATTCAGGGATTAAACTCAGAATTCGGGGATTAAACTCAGAATTCTTCTTTTTTCCCCACTGGTCCTAATCATTTCCCCACATCAAAGCAAAGCAAAGAACAAAAAGAAAGGAGAAAATGCAACATCGTCTCATCTAAAATGTTCGGGGAAAAGTAGAAACTCAAAATACTGAATTCAAGTTTTGCCACATATCAGCAGACAGACACGCCATGATGCTGAAAAAAGATTAAATATTCTGCTCAAAGTAAACTTCTTCCATCTTGTCTCCGTTCTGTGGTCTAGCAACTTAGTCCCTGCCGTATCATCATGCCATCAGTGCGACAAAAACAAATAGATAACGCAGCGGAAACCATCACTATTCAGCCATATGTGGGTCAGGCTGGACTGACTGCTACAGCTCTGTAAATCTGAGAAGTACTGTGGTTATCGCGATGGTCGCAACAAGGTTGTTGCAATCTGCTGTTCTAGTTCAGATTTAAGATGCTTATCATTTCAGCAAGGTGTTCTTTTAATGCGACGAGCAGGAAAATTACATGCAGCAAACTAAACTCCTGAACGGGAGCCTGGAACTGACATAGACATCAGGATGAACTCAGTGAGTGAAAGCACCACATTTATTAGGCTTGGTGTATTTAACCAGAGGTCTAATTTATATCACTGTACAACTATAATATAATATAATTATACAAGATCTGTTTTAATTATTATCAAAAATTATTTTTGTTTAGATTTTTTTCAAATATTTAAATCTTTGACTTTCATTAAAATTATATTTATTTTTCAGTCTGTGAAATCCGTCCACCCATCCATCCGTCCGTCCATTCATCCATCCATCTGTCCCTCCCTCCATTCCTTCATCCATCCCTCTGTCCATCCATCCATCCAATGATCCATCCGTCCCTCCCTCCATCCATCCAGCGCTCCAACCATCCGTCCGTCCATTCATCCATCCCTCTGTCCATCCATGCATCCATCCAACGCTCTATCAGTCCATCCATCCATCCATTCTTCTGTCCATTCATCCATCCCTCTGTCCATCCATGCATCCATCCAACGCGCCAACCATCCGTCCGTCCATGAACCCTGTATTAACATGCTCCAGTCTATGTCAGTCCTGTTGTCTCCAGTAAGAAATGTGTTTTAAATCTCCAAATTAAAACCTAAAAGTATCATTTTTATCCATAACCTCACTGAGACGATCAAGTACTTCTCTAACTGAGTTAATCACCTCATTGTTTCATCATACTTTTCCATGCTGGACGAACTGAAGTAGTTTTTATTCTAAGTTTACTTTATAAGTCTTGTTTCTATCTTTTGCAGCTGTTATACATGAGGAGGCTCAAATATACGACCCACAGATATTGTAAGTACCAAAATTTAGGAAAAAGTATTTTCCCCCTTACAGGCAACCTTTGTTGTTCTTCAGTTTTCTATTTAAATGTTTCAGATCAACAAACATATTTTAATTTCATGCAAAGGTAACCTGAGTAAAAACACAAACCTGTTTTCAAACAGTGATTTCATTTACAAAGGGAAAAAAGCTGCCCAATCCATTCTGGCCCAATGTAAAAAATAAATAAATAAATAAATAAAAATAACTGAAATTGTCCCCCAAACTTAAAATTTGGGTGTGGAAAAAGCTCCCATTAGGTGTTTGAGGTATCTGACAATGAGTCTTTCACATCAGCATGGTGGAATTACGGCCCACTCTTCCTTACAGAATGGTTTTAATTCAGCCACTTTGGAGGGTTTTCAGGAATGAATGACACTGGAGCTGAAGCAGCAAAGCAGCCCCAGACCATCACACCACCACCACCGTGTTTGACTGCAGGGATGATGGTCTTTCAGTTAGTTTCAGAGCAGACGCAACGGGAAACACACCTTCCAGGATGTTCCACTTTTACCTCGTCGGTTTACAGAATATTTCCCTAAAAGCCTCTGTTATCTTCAACATCTTTTCACAACAGAAACACCTTCTCATTGTTGAATCACTGACCCTGACCAAGAGCATAAGAGAGGTTGGCAGTGATTCAGCTGCTATTCTATGGAGCTCCTATATCTGCTGAAAAGTTACTTGCAAGTTAGTTTTGTCTTATTTCAAGTGTGCTCAAGATATTTGCTCTAGAAACTAGACCAGAAATACTTGGTACGGTTTTGTATTTTTGCGGTGTATGATCTTGCGGCGATGCTGTCAGCTCCCGTTGCTGAATAAACTTTAAAATCGATCCATAAACGGCTCCATCCATTATTACTTCTGTAAACAACGCGCCGCTGTGTGATGTCATCGTTCTTCTTCTGCGCATGCGGGCCGCTTTTGGGACGTAAACCGCCAACACAGAAGTCTGATTGCAGTCGGGTGTGATTAGTAGCGTGAACGGCCATGCAAAACAAAAATGGATTTCAGGAAAACTTCATCATCAACACCAGCAGCGGGAACGTAGCCCAAAAGAACTCTGCACTGGCATTGAAAACGTTTCCCATCGAAAAGAAGCTGCAGTGTAAAATGAGAATATCATCATAAGTTTTTCAATGTCACTGTTCCTTTTTTCAGTGACTGTTTTATTTTTCAATGCCAAAACTCTTTTTCGATGCCAGTGTAATCTGTCACCGCTGTAGCTCCATATTATTCTGGGTCGTTTAGGGACCTAACGGATGAGTACGGAATAGGATTAGAGCCACTGAAAAAAGATCAGAATTATTCAAATTCAAAAATACTTTATTTATCCCAAAGGGAAATGAAATGTTGCTGTAACTAATTTAGTCAAGGAGTTATTATAGTTATATATATTTATGAGCTTAAAGTCAGAATTAAGTTTTTTTTTTTTTTTCAGTGGCCCTAATTCTCCTCCATAGCTGAATCATCACGGTTTCATGTTTTCCCAGACTGACAGACATCAGTTACTTTGTTTCTGATTTGTTTTTGAATATCTTTAGATCAGGGTGTGATGTGTTTAACCTACTTCATGTTGTCAAACAGGTTCTATTTTAGTGATTCCTCTGGTCAGGTAGTTATCAGATCCATGAGTTGTTTATCAGATCTGAAACATTTAAACATGGGAAAAAAAAAAAAAAAAAAAACTACAAACAGAAGAAATCTGAAAATGTCACATCAGTTTGAAGATTTAATTGATGTATTTTTGACATAGTAATTCTTTGTTGGCAGCCAGCGTGGGGGAAGTAAATTTGCTGTGATGAGATCAAAAACAGGTAAAAACAAATATTTTCTTGTATTTGATGCTGTAACGAAACTGTCCAAAGAGATCGTTATGTTGTGTCTCCTGCCGAACAGACTTGTCTGAGTCGTCACTGATGGTTATTTGCCAGAGACGTTGCTTTTATAAACAGAAGCTAGTTCTCACAGTGTTTTGCTGTTGCACTTCTTCTTCTTTCTTGAGTATAAAAGTACAGGAGAGGATTAAGGCCACTGAAAATAAAAGAACTATGGTTTTAATCTCAGAATTTTGCATGCATTCTGAGATTAAAGGCAGTTTTTCTAAGAATTCTGAGATTATAGTCAACATTCTGACTTTAATCTCAGAATCCAGATTTTTTTTTTTAAATCCAGAATTTGGAGGGGAAAAAAAATCTAAATTCTGATTTTGTCAGAATTCTGAGATTAAAATCAGAATTTCAGAATTCTGAGTTTTTCTCTTTTTTTCTAAGTTTTCTAGAAGTTCTGAAATTAAAAGGCAAAATTCTGACTTTAATCTCAGAATTCTGACTTTTCTTAGAATTCTGAGATTAAAGTCATTATTTTGACTTCAGTTTCATAATTCCGATTTTTTTTTCATAATTCTGAGTTTTCTAAGAATGATGAGATTAAAGTAAACATTCTACCTTTAATCTTAGAATCCAGATAAAAGGTCTGAATTCCGACTTTTTCAGCAACGTCAGAATAATCTTAAAATTCTGAGTTTTTCCGAAAAAGTCTGAATTCTGAGATTAAATTCTGAATTACCTTTTTTTCCCAGTGGTCTTAATACTCAGATGACTCTCTTATGAAGCCGCTTTCTGACACTGTCTGCTGTCACTAGTTCTAGTAAACACTAATTATAGTTCTATACTCCTGGGTTTCTGATCATGACTGATATTTCTTTCTCCTGTGTTTTTCAGTCACCAGAGCCAATCAGATGTCTTCACTTTCATCGTATGTACAGTGTGACACGATCTCACTATCTTACAGTCCACATGTTGTACGTTTTCACTTTCACTAAAGTCTCTGAAAACCTTCAGAAAGTCTGCAGAACTTCGAATCAAGCCAACTAGAAAAGATTACAGCAAAGCCTTGTTGCTTTGGGAGGAAATAAGCAAGAAACTAGGGGTGGTTTAAGACTTTTGCACTCTTTTGTAAATATTCTTTTGTCGCCATTTTGGTTCCACGTGCTTAAAAATATATCGTGTTCGTTTGTCTATTCAGAGAGACAAAAAATACACTTTATCCTAAATACAGGGATGCGAAAAGCTAAAATCTTATAAGTTTTCATTCCATTTAAGATAAAAAAAAAAGTCCTTGTTCACGAATGAGGGGAAACGAAGCGGGAAATTGATAGGCGGATTGGTCTCGATCTATGAAATAGACAAAAGGTTGGCGCAAATGGTAGAGAAACATCTTGATGAACAGCCAGCTAGCTATTGTCACTTTAGCTAACATGAAGGTGTTAGCCAGCAGCTTGAGTACAACAATTACAAAGAAACGTGACCAAATATTGCTGAAAACGATGAAAAGTCTGCTGATGACTTCACGTCTTTTCGTTTGCATTTAGACGAATGAAAAAAAAAAAAAAAAAAAAAAAAAAAAAAAAAAGATTAAATCTTACCTTTTCCAAATGAACTCTATACACACCGCCAGGAAAGTTCAGTCTTCTCAAGGCAACTGCCGTTGGAGTTTTCCCGGGCAACGGTAAACGAGTTATCATCTCGCGTGATCTCGCGTGATCTCCCGTGATCTCGTTAGTCTGTCTTCGGCGCAAGATCAGCCTGACTATATTGAATCATGTTATCACAACGTGACTGAATTTCACAAATGTTAAGTTGTTGAATTTTTTGCTTGTCTGACATGATTTTATCACGTTTGCATTTGAAACATGAAATTATTTTGTTTAAAGTACATGTTATTCTTTTTTTTAATGTAATGATCACCGAACTTCCTTTTCTTGAGTGTATGTTCTGGGTCGTGACCGAAAGAACGAGATCGCGGATAAAAGCGGCTGAAATAAGTTTCCTCCTCTGGGTGTCTGGGCTCTGCCTTAGAGATGGGGTGAGGGGCTCGGTCATCCTGGAGGGGCTCAGAGGAGAGCTGCTCCCAGAGGAGCTGGACCTCTGCCCCCATGACCCGATCCCAGATTAAAGCTGCAGTATGTAAGTTTTACAAAAATATGTTTTTTGCACATTTGTTGAAACTGTCACCATGTTGTGACAGTTTAATATGAGACAGATAATCTGAGAAAAGATCGAGCTCCTCCACCACCTCCCTGAGCTCCTATTGCTGTCGAAAGAAATGCACCGGTTAGACCTAAAACAACCAATCAGAGCCAGGGGGAGGGGCTTAGCGCTGTCAATCACCCTCATGTACGCGCTGCGAAATGTTGCTAATAGTGGAGAAATAACTCACTGTTCCAGGAAAACTGTTTATCCACCATCATTGGTGGCCATGCTAACTAGCCTTAGCATTAGCAACAGGCTATGTTGTGGTGAACCAGCTGTAGCGTAGCAGAGAGCAGGGGGGGCGCTAAGACCCTCCTCCTGGCTCTGATTGGTTGTTTCTGACTGAGTGGCATATTTCTATAGTTAATACTGGGAGCACTGGGAGAAGGCAGAGGAGCTTGATCTTTTTTCATTGATTATCTGTCTTATACCGTCACGACATAATCGTGATTTTAACAAATATGTAAAAATCATATTTTTCATAAAAATTACATGCTGCAGCTTTAATTGGAAGATAACGAATGGATGGAGAGAAAGTACCACTCATATTCTGCTCATTAAATGCGCTTCATTTTGTAGTCATTACCAGTGCGACCAGCGGTATAAAAGCAGGAAAAGACAGCAGCCATGTTCTTCGACCATCAGTCTGGGAAGGGTGACAAGACCAGTCCAAACTACTGAAGAGGAAAATGTTTAAGGCAGCAGCCGATCTTCCCAGGCATCGACGTCTTAGAAAAATCATTTAGAGCTCAAACTTAGATCCTGGAGAAATTAATTTCAAACTCTGCAGGCCTCAGTTAGCATGTTAAATGTTAAAGCTAATGACAGGAGAATTAGAAAAAGACTTACCAGGAGTGGTTTGTTTGGATTGGAAATGTTTAGTTGATGTTTTCAAAAACCCAAATACAGAGAGGATGCAGGGAGGATGATGATGATGATGATGATAAGCAGGTTTTAGTAAAGAAAACCAACATGGAGGGAAACAGGGAGACACCAAAGGAATGCAACACGGTGGGTTAATGAACAAACTGCAGACGGAGAGCAGGAAGCTGAAGCACAGAGGAGTGGATTGATACCAAAATCATCAAAAGTAGAAAACACAGGAATACACGGAACCCAAAATACCACAAACAGAGAATAAAGGGACAGAACTAAACTCACAGTCAAAGGAATCAGGGCAGAAAGAATCTCTTCTCTAAGAGAAGCATGACTTAGGTTTGAAAAAATTTCATCTGAATGAGCCAAACCTAAGACAACTAAGACCAAAGTGGAACATTTGCAGAAAACCACAGAGCAGATCAGCAGAAACACCTGCACGGTGGTGGAGGAGTGATGCTCGGGCCTCCTCCTCTTGGCACCTTCGAGTCATTAAATCAACCATGAATCTTCTCTCTAGAGCCCGACAGCTGAAGCCTTACCCAAACCAGGTCATTAACTGGAAACCCAGCCGCACATCTATTTGGAAGAAGAAAAGAATCAGTGTTAAAACGGTCTAGTCAAAGTCCAGACCTCAATCTTACCGACATGCTGCTGCGAGACCTTGAAAGAGCTGAAGCAATGCTGCAAAGACAACAGACCGATAGAGTGAGCGGCGGTTGACTCATGGGGTGTACTTTTTCGATTTTTTTTTTTTTTTTCTTGATAGAATGGAGTCTGTGGTGTGTTTTATTGCCCCGAACATGATAAACCCAGAGCTGAAAGAGGGTGTACTTTCTTTTCCCCCCATGACTGTGCACTGTGTGAGTCATAGCCAATGAAAACACGGCTTCATTGCTTCGTCTGCAGGTGGGTGACCACCCACCCATTACTAGAAATCTCCGATAAAACGTCTAAATTGGCGAATCGGATGAGTTGAAGCATGTTTGTCCTTGAACGCTCAGTGGAGCAAACTTTTCTGTGCCTGAATAATTAAATGCAGAAGCAATTTAACAAATGAACCACATCTGTTTTCCAGAGAAACTCCTGGGGATTCTGCATTTCAAGAAGGTAAGCTGCTGCTCGTCAGTATTAGTGGGTTTTTGTGGACCTAGCCTCCTCTGACTTGCGTAATTATTCTGTTTTGCAGATCAAACCGAAGACCAGGACTATGAAAATGTACCAGAGTGTAAGTTACACCGCAGTAGATTTCTTTCCTTCCTGCACACGGCTGTCATATTTAAAAGCTTCCCGCTGTCTTCCTGCAGTGCCAACCAACAGGTCCAGCCTGGAACCTGACTACGTGTAAGTCTCATATATTTAAATCGTTTTTAAAACGACTCTCCATGCGTTCAGTGTTTCTAAACACCTCCGGTCGAAAGCACCACGCAGAGAGGAGCAGCACCTGCTGGTTTTGAGCTGAAAATCTTCATCATGTTATGACTAATCTGAAAAAACTCTGGTGTCCATGATGAAAACCGTGCAATAGTTTGTTCATATATTATGTTATTTTAAAGAATACACTGCAAAAACATAAAATCTTACCAAGTATTTCTGGTCTAGTTTCTAGTGTAAATATCTTGAACAGACTTGAAATGAGACAAAACTAACTTGCAAGTAACTTTTCAGCAGATACAGGATTGTTTTAAGTAAGTAATTCCTTAATATTGATGAAAAAGTTCGAGTTAAAAGTTAAATAATCAGCCAGTGGAACAAGTTATTTTAACCACTGGCAGATTATTTCACTTATAACAATAAAATAATGAAGTAAAAACATCATGGAGAACCTATGAGCTGACTGTAATGAAAGAGTGTTTTCCTGTTTCACAGAGCACCAATTGGAGAGTCGTTATATGTAAATGAAAAGAACGGGTTACTTGGTGAGTACTTCAACTCGTACGGTTAATCATATACATGCACTCCATAAAAACACAAAAAACTTCTGTTTTCTCGTCGTCTGTTGTTTAATCAGGTTTAGATTTTCCTGCTTTAGTTCAACTGGATTAACTTTATTATTCATATTTGCTAAATTCCAGAATAATTAGAGAGATCTTTTTGATTACCTTTTTTAAACAAGGTTTTTGCATGTTTCACCAACCCAAATTTAAGACTTTTTAAGACCTTTTAAAGACCATTATGAGTTAAATGTAAGACCTGTATCTCCACAGAAATGTACTAACTTCATCCGGCTAACTGGCAATAAATTTGTACTTACCGATAATAGACGCAAAAAAGATAGGTAGCTAGCTAGCTAGCTAGCGAGGGTATGTTAGCAGTGAGTTACCGTTAGCCTCAAGCGTCTAGAGTAGATGTCTGAGTACGACTTAAATCTTTCCAGACAGAAAAGTCCAGCAAGAAAAAAAAAAAAAGAAAACATAGAATATACAATTAAATAGTCCTGTCAAGACAAAATTTAAGACCAGTGATTTACGAATTTAAGGCCATCTTACTTTCTAAATTAATTTAAGACATTTTAAGGCCTTAATTTTTTTATATACATGAATTTAAGACTTTTTAAGGATGCACGGACAGTAAATAGCTGGCTTTGGTTTTGTAAGGCTTCTGATAGGATCATTCACAGCATTGGATTAAAATGGAGGTACACTGCTTCTTGTTTCCAAAGAAACATCTAAAGAAATCAGACAAGATTCAGGAAGATAATTGTGGACCTCTGGAAATCTAGTTCATCTATGAGTCCAATTTTCCAGATGGCTGAAGGTGTCACGTTCATCTGTTCAAACTATTATATGCAAGCATTCAGCAAGGAAGAAGCCATTACTCCTAAAGCAACATAAAAGGCCAGATTACCGTTTAGAAATGCACACAGGGGCAAACGTCTTCATTTTTGGAGGCACGTCCTGTGGTTTGATGAACTAGGAATGAACTGTTTGGCCAGAATGACCATCATTATATTATTATATCTGAATAAAGCCTGAGAACACCATCATAATTGTGAAGTATAGAGGTGGCTGCATCATGCTGTGTGGGTGTTTTCTTGCAGTAGGGGCTGGTTGACTTCATAAAATAGATGCCATCATAAAGAGAGAACATTATGAAGAAATACTGAAGCAACACCTAAAGACCTGGAATTTAATGCTCGGGCTAAAACGGGGCTTCCAAATGGACAATGACTCCAAACATACCGCTAATTAGTCGCAAAGTGGCTTAAGGACAACAAAGTTAACAGCCATTACAAGCTAAAAAGGTGTGAGAGAGTAAGACAAACTTAAAAACTGGACCTAGTTACACCAGTTCTGTTATATGGCACACTATTAGTGCCAAAATTGAGACTATCGCGCACCCAGCGGTGGTTAATTCCTTGTCGCAGGAGGCTATGAACAAGTTAGCTTCTGATCTGGTTAACGATAGGCCAGCACCTGTGACTGAGCAACCAGCGCTGATAGATGAAAAGTAGAGTACTCATCTGTGTTAGTTTATTTTTTTGATGAAGTTTTCTTTAAGGAAAATAAGTATGAGTCACAGGTGACCAGCCCTGGGCATGCTAGCTGTTAGCCTTTCCTTCTCAGTTAGCCACTGATCTAATTAATGATAGGCCGCCACCAGTTTACGAGAAGGAGGCCACTCGCTTGCGTTAGCTTATTTTTCTTGACAAAGTTTTCTTTAAAGAAAAAAGTGAGAGTCGCAGGTGTTTACGACGTTATTAGCCTCCTTAAAGCTAACCCAAGTGAGTAGTCTCCTTTTCATTTGACAGCGCCGGCCGCTAATTTACCACTTCCAGCCTATTATTAATCAGATCAGTAGCTAGCTTCGGAAAAGATGTAGCCTCCTGCGACAAGGAAGTAGCCACTGCTGGGTGTGCTGTAGTCTTAATTTTGGCACTAATACTGCGCCACACTGTTAGGAGGAATGGGCCAAAACTCCAGCAAACTACCGTGAGCAAGTTGAGCAGTTTTAAAGGAAATACTAAGGAATAGTGCAAACATTTCAGAATTTGAAGAAAGTAGTGAAAAAAAAAAAACTTTATTATTCTGGAATTTAATGTTTTAGTCCTGATTTAATCTGCGAGAAATAAAAAAATAAATAAATAAAACAAAGTTTTGTGTCTTTTCATACAGTGTTTGTAACTATGTGGTTTCAGCTGTATATTTATGACCAGCTGACTTCTCCTGAACTTTTACGACATGAATGTTGTGTTTCTAGGCCATAATCCTGGAGTTTATGGGAACGTCTTCCCGTCGCTGTCGATAACAGAAGGTAAAGCAGAGGGGCTGTTCTTTCAGCGTTTCAGCCCGAGAGGCTTAAAGTTGTAGTCCTGTCATGACTAATTCAAACCACTCTTTCACCAAAGCAGATGACGATTATGAAAACACAGAGTTCCTGGAACAGCAAGACCACGGTGAGTTCTCGTCTTTTAATGAAACATCTGTTTGTTTATTAAAGTAAACTTCCATCCAGATATGAAGATGCTGAACTGAAGCCGATAATTTAACCGAGCCTGAATTTAAGCGGAGGTTTGGGTTGAACTGGAGGATTCAGATCTCAGCTGATTTGTGGAACATTTCAACTACAATAATGAATCAAGCAGCGATTTGAGACATGTTATTGTTGCTCTTTTATGTTAAAAAAAAAAATAAAATGGCAGCAATTCTTTATAAATAAAATGCTATGTTTATCTGCAAAAACGGGGTGGATATAAGAAAAATGAAACATTAAATGAAGAAAATCTCATTTAAATATTAGTTTGGCAGCATCACACATGCTCCGTTTCGCAGCTTTTATTTTATTTTATTTTATTTTTTTTACATCTTTTAGAGTTCATTAAAAGAACATTTAAAACATTTTAATAAGTTTCGAAGACTTTTATCAGAAAATGCATTGATTTTTGAGAACATTATACTAACGCTGAAGTCATGGTTTAAATAAATACTTCACAGCTGCCTTTATTAAGCAATTTAATTTCAACATCAATTTAAAAATAACACCTTTATTTTCAACAGATGAGCCAGATTATGTGAACGAAAACGGGGAGAGCACCTGAACGCAACACGACCACGCCGGTTTTAATCCACCTGCAGCCGCAATTCGTCACACAACGTCTGGTTAAACTTTATTTTAAACTCCAACAATGTTCATTTTTAAATATCCTGTGTGTAAATAGGTTCACCTTCAGGTGAAATCTGAGACTGCCATCTGGTGGTGAAGAAATAAAGCTACACTCATTTATTGTACTTTTGGTGCTGTTTGCTTCCTGAAACTATTCAGTTCGATTTTTAGAGAAAATGTTTCCATGTTATGAAGTTCTCAGTTCAGTTAAGCTGCTTGTGAATACACGAGTCTATGGCCAATTGGCAAATTTCCAGCTCCAGTCCCACCTTCTAGGTTGGTGTTGAGAAAAACAACAAAAAGACCAAGCAAATATAATTTTCTGTCTTTGAGAATCGCCTTGTTGGCATTTTCCCATAGATTTAGACAAAGCTACTTACTGACTCAAAGTATCTGAAGATTCGGTTTAATTTTAGTGCTTCAAATTGTCTGGTCATCAACACAGATTCTTCCCTTGAGTTCTTTTTAAGCATAAATGAATGGTGGTTCCTGGGTCAGAGTTTTAAAGCTTAAAAACAGAAATAATTGCCCCAGAAATGGTCAGAAACCTGCCAAGATTGTTCTAAAAAAAAGCTTCTGAAATTCAAGTCTCTTGGTTCAGTGTCCCGGGCATGAACGATATTTGGAGCATATTTAAGAACTGATCCCATAACGAAAGCAAAGACTTCGTGAAGATGCTAGCTGAAACTGGTTAATACGAGTCATTACCCGCAGATAAGAGTCCTGCATTACCATGGGCTGAAAAGCCGCTCAGCTAGGAAGAAACCATTACTCCTAACGCAGCATAAAAAGCCAGATTACAATTTGGAAACGTTTGGAGACATGTCCTGTGGTTCGACGAACTAAGAAGGAACTGTTCGGCCAAAATGACCAACGTTACAAAGGGGGAAAAAAAAAACAACATTCTTACTGTGAAATATGAGGGTGGCAGCATCATGCTATGTGGATGTTTCCTTGCACTTCATAAAATGGATGAGAGAGCGTACATTACGAAGAAATGTTGAAGAAACATCTCATGATCTGCAAGTTAAAGCTTGGGTACAAACGGACAATGACCCCAAACTCACCGCTAATTAGCCGCAAACTGTCTTCAGGACAACAAAGTCAACGTTTTAGAGCGCCATCACAAGCTGAAAAGGTGCGCGCGCAACAAAATACTAAAGAAATTGTACAAACTTTTCTGGATTTGAAGAAAATAATTTCTAAAAATTAAAAGTCAAGACAACATTTGAAAGACTGCGAGAACGTCTGACTCCTTGGTTGCAGAAATGCTCCGTTGACGAGACGACCTCTGAAGGAAATGGCTTAAACTGGATTTTATTTAAGGGTATCAGTAAAAAGGGGTTGAATGCAAAAAGCGCACTTTTTGGGTTTCTATTTGAAAACACATCTCATTTTTCGTTCAAATCACAGTATTGCACTATTTTACGTTTTAATCAGATAAAATACGCAGAAATGAGGCTTTTGAAAGGTTCTGTATGAAGAAAGGAGTTTTCTTTTACCCATTCAACAATTTTAAAGCTTTAAGGACACATTAAGGCCTGTTTTTACAAGTTCAGATGTTTTTAAGAGTAAATTTGAATTAATCACAGAACGAAAACCCTCTTTTATGACGAAGATGGTGTTCTGAGCTGGGCTGATGAGGAAAAGTGTGTTTTCTTTCACTTGCTGATGAGATTCTGAGTCACAGAAGGCCTTCAGCCTCAATGAGGAGATGCTCACTGGGAACTTTTTACACAGAGATGGTTTTATTAGCCAGAATAGATCAGACAGGTGAAGTCAGTGCCAACAGACCAAAGGTAACATCTACAAACACCACATTTATACTTTCTACAGAAGCTCTACATATACAGTATACTCTCATGGTGCCGCAGCGCTGATCTCAGGGTGGAGATGCAAACATTCGGGGCGAGCCTGAAGCAGAGCGCTCACCGCTGCTCCTCAGCCGGGAGCTTACAGTATCTGATGAAGTTAAAAAGGTCAACAACGAAACGCGTGGTGAAAGCGGAGGCCCTGACTTGCGGCGGTTTGTCTCAAAGCAGCACGTTGACGTGAGGCGCGGCGCTCTACTTGTACATGACGGCAGATCTGAGCGGAGCACAGATGCTGCAGGTTGGGGTCGGGTGTGTTTACGTTTCAGGAGATCTCCACCTCTCACGCACTCGCAGACACACACACACACACACACACACACACACACACACACACACACACACACACACACACACCAGCTGAGAGGAGGCCTAGACGCTGCTGAGGGCGTCCACACCGGGCAGGACTTTACCTGAGGACACAGAGACACAAGATTATCCGTCGACAGTCCTTTAGCGTTTTATTGTGCTTTTTGAATTTTTTTCTATCCATTTTTATGTTGAATATAAATAAAAACTTCATGTTTTGTTGCTTTTTGCACAAATGGAAGTGGTTAATTTATAAATATTGAAAAAAAAAAAAATTTACATTTTGGAGCTACAAATTTATCAGATGCATAACAACAGATGTATTGACTTTTAGAACTATTTTTTCTATAACTATCTGTATAAATAGACCTTTTATATGGAGCCATTTATTCACCACTAAGGCCTGGATAATTAATGAAGCTGATATCTGTTTGTTGGCAACATGTTTGTGCCTCTCTCACCCTCCAGCAGCTCCAGACTGGCGCCACCTCCAGTGCTCACATGGCTAACTTTGTCCTCCGTGTCCCACTTGGCGCAGCAGGTAGCAGTGTCGCCCCCACCTGGACAGAAAACACACCGCAACAGCTTCAAAGGACAGGAAAACAGCCTTCTTCCATCTTCTCGACTTCTGCACCAACGAATGCCTTCGACAAGCCGTCAATCCAACAGAGTCTAGACCAGCGGTGTGCAAACTTTTTGCTACCTGGGCCAAAACTGTTCAGTCAGAAGTGGTTGGGGGCCAAAAAAGTAAGAATTTTGAAAACTAAAGAAATAAAACTGATTTTTTTTCTTCAAAAATAAACTTATGTGTGCATTATATTAATTAAAATAATAAAGCAGTTAGAGACTTGTCGGAAGTTGATGTGCAAATTATTGTAGATCAAAACATAAATAAGGTTTTGCACATCTGCCTCATGAAAAGAAAAATCCCATATATATATATATATATATATATATATATATATATATATATATATATATATATATATATATATATATATATATATATATATATATAAAAACACACACATACATACAACTATGGAGTAATAATAGGAGTAAAAATCCAAGATATATTTAATTTCAGTTGAAGCTATTTCCCAAAAACTCTGATCAGTTAAGTACTAACTTTTAAAAAAACAAACCACTATTTCCCAAAAGTTAAATCTTCAAAAACCAATAATTCGATAGAATCAATAAAATCAATTTATCGCCCCGCCCCATCAGCTGCTGGAGGTCGAGCTGTGACCCCAGACGCCGCTGTAACCACAACTCGTCTTTCTTACCGATGATCGTGATGCAGCCTGATTTGGTCACCTCCACCACTTTGTCCATCAGGTTCTTCGTTCCCTTGGCGAAGTTGTCCCACTCGAACACACCGACCGGGCCGTTCCACACGATCTGCTTGGCCCGGCCCACCGCTTCGGCGTACAGCTTGGAGCTCTCTGGTCCGCAGTCCAGGCCCTACGAAGGACAGAGAAAGGGTCGCGGTTCCCCCACAGTAAAATTCAAGCACTTTTCAGGCATTTTCAAGGAGATTTCAAACTTTCCCAGCTCCATGCTTTGGAGATAAAAACAATACAAATACTAAAAAAAAAAAAAGTTTCAATTCACTATAATATGACATTTATTACTGTTATCAATTTTTTGTAGTAGTGTTTTCCATTCTACAGCAGGGAAAAAAGTAAAATAAAACAAGATTTTATGTTTTTAAATGTTCTCTCACACCCACCATAAACACCTGACTGGTTTGAGAACAAAACACTATTTTAACAACAAAAAAACCCCCCAATTTCAATAACTAATGTATAAAATAGGAGACAATAAGTCACGGAGCCATTAGGAATAATAAAGATTCAAAAATGCTCTCATTTTCTAACTGACCTAAAACAAGAAAAAAAAAACGTTTGGTCTGATTTAACTTCAGACAGTGAGAAAAAATATCTCTGTCTTTTTATTTGGTGTATGAAAACATGTGGATTAAGATAACCTTGTATATACTACTACTACTGGATAAGACAGTAAAAGCGTGTAAGCTTGGATGAAAGGCTGAGTCCTCCTCTTACCATCCAGCCGGCGGGGATCCCGGCAGCGACGGTCGCAGTGCCGGTGGCGGCTTTCTCGTCAAATTTGTCTGCGGTCACAAAGTCGACGGGCAGCGTGATCTTGACTCCGTTCTTCTCGGCTTTGGCCATCAAGTCTTTGACGATACCAGCGCCCTCCTCGTCGAACAGAGAGGTACCAATCTAAAAGAAAAAAAAAAACAAAAACCAAAAGAATAAAGATTTGTAGCTGCCGTCTTATCCTGCAACTCTTCCTCAATGCACCATTTCCAAAGATTGAAACCAGCAACTGAATTCTCATTGGTATTTCTTTTGCTCAATAGAAGGTAGGGGAGGTTTTAGCTCTATTTTTTCTGGATTGAGTATGAATTATGTGCCTTAGAGGCAGAGGATGGGGATCCCATGTCCGATCAGACAAAAGGAGCTGGTACAGATGTGGGGGAGAAAAAAAAAAAAAAAAAGGTCTTAGAATGGAGCCCTGTGGAACCCCAAAGGAAAGTGCTGTTATAGCAGAGAGAAAATGACCCCACAATTCAGTTCCAACGTAACATCCTTACTTCCTGTGACGCAACAACTTGAAACTTTTTCAAAAATCTTCTTGCCACACTCTTCTTTCCTTATCTGAGGATATTTTTCATCCACGCCGAGGCTGAGCTCGGTGTTTGCGGACGTGGTGGAAACGGTTGTTGCTTAAACTGGGCCAATAAAGCTGGAATTGCGACACCAAGTTTGTGTTTCGAAATCCTTTCACTGAAAGGCTGAACTGAGGTTATGAACTGAAGTCTATCGGTGGAAGAACTAAAACACATAGAGTGGTTTCACAAGACTGAACACAGTCCTAGAGGTGGTCGAATACAGGACACCTAGGATTAAAGTTTCAGGCCTTATTCCAAAGAAGTTTTAATCCCGTCGTATAAATAATCCAATCTGCCTGGTCCAATCCTCAGTTATTAGTTCTAAAACAATAAATTTGTTCAGATTTCTGTCACTTGGGAAGATTAGACAGATTTTAACCCTTGAAGCCCAAACTTCTACATTTTCTAACCATTTAATTCTCAATATTTCTGCCATTTTAAAGGATAATTTAATGAAATTGTCAGGATACTAAGACTTGATGATCCTCCCTTATCAACTGTAAACGGAACTGGATATTTACATCTGAAACCAGAAGCTCACATACAGCTTTCTCTATTTGTTAAATGCCACAATAATATGTCAGAGATTTATTTGCTATCGGTTTCATGAGACGTTTACATACATCTCAGTATTTGCTAGCGTTGCTTCTGAATTGTATGACTTGGGTCAAACCTTCTGGGTTTCTTTCCAGAAGCTTCTCTCGATAGTTTGCTGGAGTTCTGGCCCATTCCTCCTGACAGACCCAGTGGAACCGAGTCAGGTTCGTTTGGTTTGGACCCGTCTTTAGATGTCGCTTCAATATTTCCACCATGTTCTTTGCTCATGAGGGCATCTATTTTAAAGAAGCGTACCAGTTTGTCTTGCAGCAAAACGGCCCCAAAACATGATGCTGCCACCACCATACTTCAGAGCTAGGATGGTGTTCCCAGGCCAGGGTTGCCAGATCAGACTGTCCAACAACGTAAATCCCACCCAACTCCAACATAACCAGCCCAAATAGGTCACTGACTGCATTTATATACGTTCCTCAATTCGTGTGTGTTTGGTTGTCCTTTATTACATCCTGACCAGAACCAGATCCCACTGGGACTGCAAAGGTCTGGACTCCTGGAACACAATGAGACTTATTTTTTGTGGTGCTGTGTCCCTTTAAAGTCATAAAGTTGCACTGGGATTTCTGTTTTACAATACTTCTACAACTACTACTACTACCAGTGGCACTTTATTAACCAACGACTATGAAGCATTGACGGTGTCACGTTCCAGAGAGTCCAGACATTTCAAAATAAAAGAACAAAATGAGCGCAGGAGCACGGTAATTTATTAAAATATACAAGTTTTGTGATTTTCTGCCAGACAATGACAACCGTTTCGACAGTAACTTCCTATGAACACTTTCTAAAAATCCAAACGTGAAAAAAAAAAAAAAGCATCCTAAATTTAAACAACCCGCCCAAAGCGTTTTTTTTTCCTCCCCAACCCAACGTGTGCAAAAAGAGCCGCCCAATCTGGCAACGCTGTCCCAGGCTTACAAGCGTCTCCCTTTTTCCTCCAAATATAATAAACATCATTAAAATTAGTAAATCTAACTGACCTAAAACAACAGAAGGTATAATCCTCAGATTTTTATAAAACTGTCCCCACGAATATCTAATCTATTTAACCGTCTACGATAAATATAAAAGGGAAGCTCTCTTAAGAAAAACTTGAAGTTTTTCCTAAATTTTCATTCTGCCTTCACCTCTGCTAATGTTTAAATGGAGGCCATATTCTCTTGGCAATTAAACAACAACAACAACAATAAATGCCACCACAAAGATGGTCTTGGTGTGTTGGGATTTATACAACGGATTATAAATGTGGCCGAGAATATACCGTCTTTTTAAAAAAAAATCAAATTCAACTCAGGTAACAGTAAAAATATGAAAAAAATGGCATAAACATGAATTATTTATTTAAAATCTTTCTGTCTAAGGTTAGCCCTGGAGCTGCTGAAAGGATCTGAATTAGAGAAAGTGGGAAAAAAACATGAACAGTTTAGATTTTTTTTGTACTTTTATCAGAGGGACGATTGTTGGACGATGGACGATGTGGCTTAAAATAAAATCTCCCGATTTTTTCATACTTGATCTGATTTCAAATCGATATTTTTTTTATCTCGCTTTCTTTTCTAAAAAGATAAATTGCAAATGACAGAAAATATTTTCAAAAAGTGTTTTTTTTATTTTAATCATCCCTTCTGTAAGTATTGGGGCCAGGATACAGGAATTTGTTTAATTACGAGAATAAAGTCAAAATATTAGCAGAATAAAGATGCAATTGACCAAAAAGAAAGTCTTAAAATTGCAAGAAAAACGTTTTAATCAAAAAAGCTTTGAGAGTTATCGAGATCTGACGTGAGGAGTTCAGTCCGTGTGGTTCTTTCTTCGAAATAGACCGTTGTTTGCGTCCAAATAAATAGAAATGGTAAAATGCTTGTCAAACAAGATGGCCGCCCTGGGCGCGTTGACATCCCTCTGAAGTATGGAAATACATTTTATTTATCCCAAAGGGAAATTAAGTGTTGTTATAGCTCATTTAATTAAGGAGTTATGGTCTCAGATGGTGATGGCTGTAGGCAGGAGAGAGCTCCTGTAGCAGTCTGTTTTACAGCTAATTTGTAGAAGCCCCTGACTGACTGGTTTTCAACGACAGTCTCATGAAGAGGATGCTCAGGGTTGTTCATAATTTTATGTAAAATCCTTCTTTGCGTCATCAAAATCCAGATTCCCCAAAAATTAAAATCTTCAAAAATCCAAAATTCGATTAACTGATAAAAATCGATTTGTTGCCCAGCTCCAGTTGGACCTATAGGCAAAAAGTGACTAAATTTTAAAAAAGCGCCTCCAGGGAAAAAGTCTCAGAGCAGGAGATTAGTTGGTCTGAAGCTCACAAAGTAAAACCCCAAGTCGTTTCAAAAGGAAGTGGTTTTAATTTTGCTGATGAAACCAGCGGAAGCGTCCTCACCTCCATGTTGTTGAGGACTTTGAGGAATGTGAAGGCCATGCCGCCGCCGATGATCATCTCGTCGACCTTATCCAGCATGTTGTTGATCAGCTGGATCTTATCTTTCACCTTCGCTCTGGAGCAGGAGGCAGAAACACAGGAGGGTGAAAATTAACCAGAACAACCAGACTCACCGGTTCTGGGAGGAAGGTTTTAATGGGGAAAAACAGAGAAGGAAGAAAGGAAGGGTGGAAGGAAGGGAGGAAGAGTGGAAGGAAGGAAAGAAGGGAGGAAGAGTGGAAGGAAGGGAGGAAGAGTGGAAGGAAGGGAGGAAGAGTGGAAGGAGATGGATGAAGGGTGGAAGGAAGGAAAGGAAGGAAGGAAGAGAGAGAGGGCATAAAGAAAGAAAGGAAGGAAGGAAGGAAGGAAGGAAGGAAGGAAGGAAGGAAGAGAGAGAGGGCATAAAGAAGGGAAGGAAGGAAGGACATGGAGGAAACAATGGATGGAAGTATTGAAGGAAAGAAGGAAGGGAGGGCACAAGGAGGTCAGAGCGAAGGAGAGAGAGGACAGGAGGCGGTAAAGGGAGGGAGGATGAAAGGCTCTCACCCCCCCAGGATGGCCAGGAAGGGTCTCTGAGGTTTCTCCAAAGCCATGGCGAAGTAGTCCAGCTCCTTCTTCATGAGGAACCCTGCTGCCTTCTGGGGCAGATTAACTCCCACCATAGAGCTGAAGGGGGGGGGAAGGAGAGAGATTAATAATCCCACACATGAAACCAGCTCAGAGGCTTCTGGGGGCCAATCCCAGTAAACCAGTTTTACCAGTCTGATGTCTGGTTTAGTAATGGCTTCCACGCCGCATGGTCGGCCGTCTTTATGTGCTACAAAGACACTCCGGAGCTCTTCAACGCGCCCCATTATGATTTCCTGTGACAGCAACACAGCCCTATCCGTACTGAAGATCCCCACAGCATGGCGCTGCCACCACCGTGTTCAACCGTATGTGTGGTGCGTTCAGGGCGATGTGACGGGTTATTTTTCCTTCACACGGTTTTGTTTGTAGAGCAAAAAGTTAAGTTTTTGGGCTCATTTGACCAGAGCCCCTTCCTCCACACGTCCCCCCTTCATGATCAGCAGCTGCTCCAGTCAACATCAATCAAACATGGCTGCTTTGTCTGACGCTCCTCTTGTCCAGTTCGTCAATTTAGGTTGGAGCTCTGAGACCTGCGGCTCTTTGGACCATCCACAGTGGCTCTTGATAAGAACTAACTAATGTTTAAAAAACAAAACAAAACAAAAACAAAAAAAAACATTTGAGCAGTTTTCCAGTTTTTCGGTGGAATAACTGCAGTAAATTTCCACAAGACAATGACTCTAAAAGAACCAGTAATGTTCTTTTTCATAGCGCACAGACATTAAGGATATACACTGCTCAAAAAAAAAAAATAAATAAATAAAGGGAACAGCTAAACAAAACAATGCAACTCCAAATCAGTCACACCTTTGTGGAATCGATGTCACCAGTTAGGTAGTAACACTTATTGTGCATCAGTTTCACCTGCTGCTGTGCAAATGGAACATACAACAGGTGGAAATGAGGGACAATTAACAAGACAACCTCTATAAAAGAGTGATTCTGCAGGTGGTGACCACAGATCATTTCTCTGTTCTCGTCCTTTCTGGTTGAACTTTCAGTCACTTTTTCATTTTGTCAGTGCTGTCAGGCATCATGAGGCGTTTTTTACAGCCCATTGAAGTTGCTCAAGTAGTGCAGCTAATCCAAGATGGAACATCAATGCGAGGGGTGGCAAGAAGATTTGCTGTGTCTCTCAGCACAGTGAATGGAATAGGTGCCAGGAGATAGGTCAGTAAACCAGGAGACATGGATGGGGGGCGTAGGAGGGCTACAACTCAGCAGCAGGACTGCTACCTCGTCCTTTGTGCAAGGAGGAACAGGAGGTCCACTGCCAGGGCCCTACAAAATGACCTCCATCAGGCCACTAATGTGCATGTTTCTACTCAAACTGTCAGAAACAGACTCCATGAGGGTGGCGTGAGGGCCTGAGGTCCAAATATAGGGCCTGTGCTTACAGCCCAACACGTGCAGGACGATTGGCGTTTGCTGGGGAACACTGAAATTGGCAGATTCACCATTGGTTCCCTGTGCTCTTCACAGATGAAAGCAGGTTCACACTGATCACATGTGACAGACATGACAGAGTCTGGAGACACCGTGGAGAACGTTATGCTGCCTGCAACATCCTCCAGCATGACCAGTTTGGTGGTGGGTCTCATGGTGTGGAGAGGCATTTCTCTGGATGGTCACACAGTCCTCCATGTGCTAGCCAGAGGTGCCCTGACTGCCATAAGGTACCGGGATGAGATCCTCAGACCCATTGTGAGACCATATTCTGGTGGGCCCTGGGTTCCTTCTTATGCATGACAGTGCTAAGCCTCATGTGGCTGAAGTGTGTCAGCAGTTCCTGCATGATGAGGGCATTGATGTTATGGACTGGCCTGCCCGTTCCCCAGACCTGAATCCAACTAAGCACATCTGGGACATCATGTTTCGGTGAATCCACCAACGCCACGTCGCACCACAGACTGTTCAGGAGCTAACTGATGCTCTAATCCAGGTCTGGGAAGAGATCCCTCAGAAGAACATCAGGAGCATGCCCAGGCGTTGTCAGGAGATTATAGTTCTTATTTATTTCTATCTCCAAACATTTTAATATCGATTTTTGATCATTTCGAATCGATTCAGAATTCTCAGGACTAGGAATTGCGATTCTCTATGGAATCGTGTTTTTTTTTCTGCAGCTCTATTTTCCATAAATATCAACATCCCATAGAAGAAAACGCACCAATCCACTTTACTTAAAAAAAAAAGTTGCATCTTTCTTCATTTTAAAATCTAAAAACAGAAATAAAACCATGGTTCTTTAAACATGAGAGCCATTTTTCTTTTGCAGATATTCATCAAAAATTAAAAAGCAGTCTTATAAAAAAAAGTCATGTAATATCTGCAGCTCTAAAGTTTTATTTTTTGAACTGAGGGCAAAATGGCTCTTTCAGTTATAAAGGTTGCAGACTCCTGGTTCAGGTGGAGGTTCACGTCTTGCTAGGTTTGCAGTCATTCTCAGAAGATGGATTAAAACAGAGCTCTGTGTCATCTTTAAAGCTTGGAATATTTTTTTATAATTATTATTATGCAGTTTGTTCACTAATGTCCTCAAACAACAAACCTTCACAGAACAACAGGGCGTATACTGAGATCAAGTTACACGCTTCACCAATTAGGGGATGCACACAAATGCAGGCAACAATTTTCAGATTTGTGTTTGCCAAACATTTTTCAAAACATGAATCTGTTGTATTCCACATCGAAATTTAACGTAAACTCCCAATAAATACGTTAAGGTTTGTTGCTGAAAGGTTAAAAGGGATTTATATTGTCTTTAAAAGCAACCATAAGGTGGTGCACCGCAAAAACAAAATACTACCAAGTATTTCTGGTCAAGTTTCTACTGCAAATATCTTGAATACACTTGAAATAAGACAAAACTAACTTAAAGTTACTTTTCAGCACGATATAGAAGCTTGTTTTAAGTTGATAATTCAGATAGCTAGCGAGATAGCTAGCTTTTTTCTAGTTAGCTAGCTAGCCTATAAGACATTTTAAGTTATAATATGGGGAAAAAAAAAAAAAAAAAGGATTATTTCACTTATAACTACAACTTTTTCATCGATATTAAGGAATTAATGACTCAAAACAAGCTCCTATATCTGCTGAAAAGTTACTTACAAGTTAGTTTTGTCTTATTTCAAGATATTTGCAGTAGAAACTAGAGCAGAAATACTTGGTAACGTTTTCTGTTTTTGCAGTATGTAAGACAGGAAACTTCACCCACTGATCCACAACCTGTATTTTGGACTTTCTCACCAACAATAAACACAACAACATGTTTTCACATCCAAATTATCTTCCACGACTGACCGGCAGCACTCTGCTCACCTGTGAGCTCTGTGAGCCGTCCCGAAGGCATCGTTGACGTAAACGTCGCCCAGTTTGGACAGAGACGCCCTGAAGGAGTCCGTCTGCTCCTGGGTGGCCTTGGTCTGGAGGACAGAACGGACAGAGGATGATGAAGACCACGAAGAGGAAGGAAAGACTGTGTCACTACTGCTCCCACACCTTCTGGATGCATATTTCTTTTTTTTTCCTTTGTAAACAAAAACAAATGGATAAATAAATGACATCAGCAGCTGTTGCAGATGAAACAGCCCTGCAGAGGACAGTGAGGGGAACTGGAATGGTTGCTGGAGCGTTTCCCTACAGACTGCCCAGGATCTGTTCCAGGAGGAAGACGGAGTGTCGTTACAGACTCCTGTCATGGGACACAAACGGTACCGTGGTAGGAAGGAAGGGTGGAAGGGGGGACATGAGGGAAGAAAGGACAGTGGGAAGGAAGGACATGAAGAAAGGACACTAGGAAAAGGAAGGACACTAAGGAAGGAAGGTAAGTAGGGTGGACAGGACAGAAGGAAGGACACGAAGAAAGGAAAGGAGGAAGGAAGGTTGGAAGGAAGGGCACAAAGGAAGGAAGAAAGGAAAGACCAAGAAAGGGAAGGAAAAGTGGAAGGACGGATGGAAGGAAGGGCACAAAGGAAGGAAGGAAGGACATGAAAAACGGGAAGGAAAGTTGGAAGAAAGGAAGGATGGACACTAAGGAAGGAAGGAATGAAGGACACGAGGAAAGGGAAGGAAAAGTGGAAGGAAGGAAGGACATAAAGGAAACAAACAGTCCTGCTGCAGCCACAGCAGAAGCCAGACTCCTTTCTGAACACAACCTTTATCATTTTATCCATTTTTCGTGCTATGAAGGTTTTTCCCACCAACTTGAAACCCAGATCAACGGTTCCGTTGCCTCTCAGTTTCACTCCGACGTGACGCCGAGCTGATCCGACATCCAGCCGCTCTGGATTAGCTGACTAAAATCCAAAATGTCCCTCAAACAGAGCTCGGGGCTTCCAGACTCCTCTTCAAGCCAAAACGTGTTGACGCTCAGAAAGGAGACGCGTCGCTGCCGTTTGCAGATCCCGTCTGGATGCAGCCGCTTCGCTGCGGATCCGGTTTCTGCTGCACTTTTACAGCCAAAGGTCACAACCGTTGGACCGCAGGGCAGAAAAAGGTCGAGAGGGTTCTTCAGAGTCGACCAAATGTCAGACGGCCGTCGAGTTTCTGCTGCCTGAACTCGGTTTCCCCCAAACACACCGACTTGTTCACTCAGCTGGGTTAAAACCCTCCTGGAATGACTTGTATTACCCAGAGGAAGGAGAACATTTACTCTTAAATGCATCTCCAGCATCAAAATAACAGCACTGTTTCTGACTTTAAAAACAAACCCATTCACTGCTTTTTACAGGGTACGAAACCCAGTCAGTCATTCTGCATTACAGTTCTTTTAAGATTATCATCCTATAAAATGTTCTCTTTTTTTGATGACGTAAATCAAAAACTATCAGGAAAGTTAATTTAGGTTGTTATTAATTTAATACAAGAGAAAACAAAACAAAACACGTTTGATGAATTTAACCGACTAGTGTATTTAAACAAATTAAATCTCCATAACAGATTAATATAATTCAGATGGTTGCATGCCATCATAAAAAATAAATAAATAAATAAATAAATATTCAAGAAAATTACAGACAACCCAGAGCTTTATGAAACTGTCATACAACAACACTGTCTTCAGTCAGAGGCTTTTGGTGTCTGCTGTAACACAGACTGCTACAGGAGAGCATTCCTGTCCACAGCCATTTTTTGTCTGCAACAAGTCTTTGAGGGAAACTGCACAACATTTAATTTCCCTCTGGGGTTATTTCTGATTATTTCTGGGATTATTGAAGCATTTCTGAATCGACTCAAGAGCTGCAGGAGTCCGTTAGCCGCCCATTCGATAGGCGTCCCGAAACGCCTACATCACGCGGGACAGCGGGTCCTGAGATGACGGAGGGCCTCCCTATCTCTAAGTGGGGTGAATTAGAAGCGTGCATGTCTAAACGCATTAAAAACAGACCCGTCCTGGTGCGCAGCGACGCAGTAAAACACGACGGCGGCGGCGTGCAGGCCTGGAGACGTCTCAGGACAGGAGGGAAGTTAAAGGACAAGCTGGAGAATGATCGATGAAGAGGATGAGTTCCAGCGAGGAAGAGAGGAAGGAAGGCAGGAAGGACATATAGGAAGGAAGGAAGAAAATATAGGAAGGAAATAAAGGAAGAAAGGAAGGAAATAAAGGAAGAAAGGAAGGAAGGACATATAGGAAGGAAGGAAAGAAATATAGGAAGAAAATAAAGGAAGAAAGGAAGGAAATAAAGGAAGAAAATAAAGGAAGAAAGGAAGGAAGGAAATAAAGGAAGAAAGGAAGGAAGGACATATAGGAAGGGAGGGAGGAGGAGAGGAAGGGTGGAGGGAAGGAAGGAAGGACAGGTAGAAAGGAAGGACATAAGGAATGACATAGGTAGAAAGGACAGGAAGGAAGGACATTTAAGAAGGAAGGACATATAGGAAGGAAGGAAAGAAGGAAATATATGAAGGAAGGACTAAAAGAAAGGCATTAAGGAAGGAAAGGTGTGGAGGAAATAAGGGAAGGAATGGAGGACAGATGTGTAGACCGGCCTGTGGCTCTCCAGCTGCAGACCATTCTAGAAACAGCATCTGGCTGAACTGCTTTGAAGCTCTTGTAACTGGGCTCGTTCTGAGGTCCGGTTTGAAACGCTGGTCAGAACCAAACGATTCTTCAAACAGAGAAGCTTCGGGAAGCCATTAAACCTCAAGGGAAGACGCTCATAAAAACGCCTCCGAGCCCCGACTGGTTAAAAAAAACCACGCAGAAAACTCAAAATGTCCAACAGTGAAACCGGGGTTTCATCACGAACCTGGAAAACTGTTCTGTTGGCCAAAACGATTATTTTAGTTATTCGACTAATCGGATAAAATAAGTGGGTTTTTTTTTTGTTGTTGTTTTTGTTTTTTTTACACAATATTAAAAATGCAAATGAACGAAGAATTCAACTACTATTTTTAAAAGTAAGAAACATTTTATTGCCTAAAATGCAATAACAGCATTCCTGAAAAGGACGCTTGAGTATTTGTAGCAAAGGATGCATCTGCAGCTAAAAAATACTTCAAACATAAACATGTGAAAACCTCAGACTTAATACAGTGTAGGGCTGATCTACTGATTATTTTTTCAATTAACCAATTAATAACTAGGCCTGTCGCAATAAGCAGTTATTCAATTAATCGCATGATAAATTAAAATGAGCGCAATAATTTCCATTCTGGCGATTAATATTTTTTGAAGGGGAATTTTGTTTACAGATACGTCATAATCCATTTTATTTACGGTTTCAGGTGTGTGTGGGTTTTTATTACAGTTTTATTTATTGTTTATGGTGATCTTGTTTTATTTTGGGTATTTAAAATAACTTAATTATTAAATGAATACAGAATATGGAAAAAAATAGATCATGAAAAAAAAGTGAAGATTAAAAAAAACTAAAATACAAAAAAAATAAATAAATGAGATAAAGGCAACATAAAACAATCAGATTGGAAATAAAATGGAAAATTAAGTAATAGTGAAAATGTTAAGCGTTCTTTAAAGAGTTAAAGTTTATTGGTCATTCAGAGGGCAAACATTATCGATACATTACCTGAAAATGGTCTCAAAATAATATCGTTTATCGCAATAATTTCTAGGACAATTTATCGTCCAGCAAAATTTGTTATTGTGACAGGCCTATTAATAACGGGACAGCAAAAGCTGCTCATATTTGTGTTGTTTTTACAGAATTTGAACCATCTGAAGCTAAAACTGCCTCTTGATGAGTTCTGGGTGGAAAATATTTACATTTTTTTAAAAAATTTTTTATGTTAAATGCAAAACGTAAATATTTTTGTACATGTTTGGCTTAATTACTGCTCTGAGTGTGTTCTTACAGCAATTAGCCTTTTTTTGGAGTCTGTCTACTCCAGTTAACGATTGTTCGATTACTAAATTAGTTGACGATCATTCCAATAACCGATTCATTACGATTAATCGTTTCAGCCCGACTTGGATTATAGCTTTTGCTGTTTAAACTTACGCTGGTTAGAGCAGAAGATCAGTTAATACCGACATATTTTCAAGGACTATAGAACATAATTTTCTGCCTCCTGTTTAGAGGTACCACTGTCCAGCTGGTGATGGTATACTTCCATTATTTCCAGTGGAAATAGTTAACTTTTCCCAGCAAAAACGTGTAACTGAGGTTCAACGGCTCGCCGGTGGTGCATTACCTCCGACAGACACCCACCTTGTTTCCAGACGGGTCTTTTCCTTTTCCCTCCTCGGCGACGTGGAAGCGGAGGTTCTCCAGCAGGATGACGGACCCGGCGGCGGGGCTGGCGCAGGCAGCCTCCACCTCTGGTCCCACACAGTCCTTCAGGAAGGCGACGTCCCTGCAGAGCCCCACAAACAACGGTCAGGCCTTTTCTTTTGTTTGTGTTCGTTGCCCTACCGACTTTGGACCAATTTGATAAATGTCAGACTATTAGGGTCGGGAATTTTGGAGTTTCTTCCTTACCCTGTTTTAAGGGGTCAAAGTTGAACCTTTTCTAAAATGCAGACTGCATTTACAACATCAAATCGGATTTATACTTATGAATCATAAACTTCATCCTGCCTCATTTGTTCTGAACCTGCGTGTTCAGAAGGTTCAAAAATAAAGATGGGTTTTTCCAGCTTGTCTCAGCAGCTACATTAACATTAATTTATAATTTTTTTCCCCCCCATCATTAAGATCTAATTGTTTTAGAATCAAACCTTTTCATTCCTTTGCAACGAACCTCAGCTGTGAGTCTGCACATCTGAATTTATGCACATGGACCAGAGAAAGAGGACATTTAGCAGCAACTGAGACATAAACTGAAAACCAAACAGGGGGAGCTGAGACCGACGCATCATCAAGCAATTTAAAGAGCAACTAACCCCAAATTAGGGCTGCTACGAACGATTAATTTAGCAAAATCGATTATTCTGACGATTAATAGGATTTTAAAAAATTGGAACATTCTGCAGGTTTTTAAATTTAACCTCTTAGGCTTTTTTGTACAATATTAGAAATGCATTAAAGGAGGCAAATAAACAAATTTCTTATTTAAATAGGAAAGTAAACATTTTATTCCCTAAAATGCAATAATATAGTTTTCCTTTAGTGAATTTGAACCAGGTGAAGCGGAAACTGCCACTTGAGGAGTTTTGTGTCAAACATATTTACAGACAAAGGTTTGTTTTTTCCATCTTAAATACAAAATGTATGTATATTTTTTTACAGCTTTAGCTTAATTACTGCTCTGAGTGGGTTGCTCTTCAGGAAATTGCCTTTTTTCAGTCTGTATACTCCAGTTAATGATTAATCGATTACTAAATTAGTTGATGATTATTTCAATAATTGACGAATCACTATTAAATTGCTAATTTGTTGCAGCCCTACCCCAAGCCAACTTTTTTTGCAGCTAAGATGTATAAATTAGTCTTCAAGAGTGCCATCTTTTGTTACTGTGCAAATTGTGACATTATCATGCAAATGTGTTTAATCCTCCAACAATTGGCCTGAAACAGTCTCAGTGCTGCCCCCTTTGGTTGAACGGTGGCAACTGCAGTTGAATTCTCCCATTGGTTGCAACGGTGCGGTGTGATGGACGTCTACGTCACACAGCCCCACCCCTCGGGGTGGCGAGTCAGGAGCGGGAGTAGCGAGCGCCGACCGACAGGTTTCTCAGCTTTCCACGTACGATTCATTCGCAATGTGGACACGGAGTGGGACGCTCTCTGCAGGCGGTTTGCTGCAGGACGACTTCGCGGCAGCACTCGCTGCTCACTCTGGACAGTTACTGCAGAGCGATCGGTGCTTTCACGCTTCGTTCCCAAAGTAACAAAACCACAAAAGAGTCGCTAGATTTGTTGCTAGTCACTTTTTGGGAAAAAAAAAAAAAAAAAAAAAAAAAAAAAAAAAAAAAGTTGCTAGAGGGGTCTTAAAAGTCGGCAACAGTGCTTTCCTTTGTCGTGACCACACCCCCGCTTAAAGCTGCAGTATGTAACTATTATAAAAATGTTTTTTTATCACTGTCAGGAGGAGGGTCTTAGCGCAAGCAGTCAACTTCATTTACTCGCTGCTAAATGTGCTGATGGCAGAAAAACAACTTATCGTTCCAGGAAAACCGTTTATCCGTCGCCATCGGTGGCCATGCTAACGAGCCTGAGTATTCGCAACAGCCTCTGTTCGCAGCAGAGAGCGGGGGGAAGAGCAGCGCTCCTCAGATGGTGATTGATAGCGCTAAGACCCGCCTCCTGGCTCTGATTGGCTGTTTCTAGATAGTACTGGGAGCACTGGGAGAAGGCAGAGGAGCTCGATTTTTTTCAGGTTATCCGTCTCATACCATTCTGTCACGACATGGTGACAGTTTCAACAAATATGTAGAAAAATTTCTTCTATAAAAGTTACATACTGCGGCTTTAACTCCCTACATTTGGCCACGCCCCTCAACGTATCTTGGCTCCGCCCACTCTGTGGACTTTTTGAGAGGCGGTTCTCTGCAGAAACTGACAGAAATCCCTCATCTGTGGTGGCTGCTTTAAAAAGTTGAACAATAAATTAAGAGCACCATCCTTTGCCTCAAGGCCAGTTTAAGTAACATTTTTTGAATAATAATTTTATTTTTTTATTTCTTTATCATTTCTTTTTAACTACTTATGTCAGTTTCACATTATTTCACATCATTTCAAAACTGTCTGAAATATTGCTACCGTTAGTTATTAAAAACAGTGTTATTCATGTTGATGCTCTTATTTTGAAATGTAACCGGACGTTCTCTGTTAAGCGAGGCGGTAGGGGAAGTTGTGGAGACGCCGCTAATGTCCGACCGGCTAACACAATCTGCCTGCCGTGATTATATCAAAGCGCTTAATAAGTCTTCTGATAACCTTGATCACAACAGCAAGATCGTGAAAATGAATAAATACATGAAAGTCAGATGCCAGGGAAGCAAGCTAGCGATATTTAAAGCCAGAAGAACAAGTCGAATGCCAATCAGGTGTACTTCCTGAGAAACTCCTTCCTTTGGAAACGCCTCCTTCACCTGCCTGAAATTTTTAACATCTGTCTGGGGCATCGGGTTTAGCTGCACTTTAAAATATAAACCGACACCAAAAACGAAGCAGGTATTAACCGTTCCACACTCACTTTCCCAGAAGAGTCTTGAGCTCAGCGGCGACAGACTCCAGCGAATACTTCTCAGGCATAACGTTCCCATCAGGACGTCCCAGATGGCTCATCAGCACCACGGACTTCGCCCCGTGATCCAGACAGTACTGGATGCTTGGAACTGCTGCCTTGATCCTGATTAAAAGCAGTTCAGAGCAACAGCGTTTTTTTTTATTATTTGCTGTTGGTTAAAGCATAATATTTGCTGCCCCAGTTAAGGAGCAGAAAGAAACAAAAAGGAGCTTAACCTCTGGTTGTTGGTGATGTGCTTGTCCTTCATGGGAACGTTGAAGTCGACTCTGAAACAGAACAACCGCTGTAATTAACAGACAAGCACAGCTGACAAACTCCCTTGAAATATTTCCTTTTGTTAGAAAGTGCATGCTTATTCTGCATTTATATGAAGAAAATGCTTTAGTTTCTACTAAATTACCACAAAAGTCTGTTGAACTGTTGCAGCTCCCTCCTCTGAGGAAATTCAGCTGCTGTTCTTCTAAATCAGGGGTCTGCAACCTTTACAGTCCTAGGAGCCATATTTGCCTCCAGTCCAGCTAAATAAAACTTGTTTGGAGCCACAAATGTTACATGACCTTTAAAAAAAAAAAAAAAAAAAAAAAGACTTATTTTTGATAAATATGGACTTCAGGAAATCTGTCGTCATTTTTAAAGAACCCCATTTTCTATCAGTTTTTAGGTTTGCAGATCACATAAAAATTTTGCATAAAAGAGGATGGATATGTTTCCTTATGTGGGATGCTGAAATTTATGGAAAATTATTAAAAAAAAAAAAACCAAAAAAAAAAAACCTCACGTTTCCAATTTAATGGCAAATAATAAATAGATCTAAAACAATATCACTAGTATTTTTAGTGTCATTCTGCCGTGGAAAATCAATTTATCGCATGAAAAAACTGCTTAAACCAACATTTATCGTCACATTTATGTTGAAAACATTAGTTGATTCTTTATCATTTTAAGCCAGTGTTATTGAGAGCCATTGTGGAAGCTCCAGAGCTGCAGGTTGCAGACCCCTGTTATAAATGATGCTTTATGTGGAGATGGTTCATAACTGCACCAGTAAAGCCAGGGTTTCCATGCCGAGTCATGCAGCAATGCAGACTGGGAGCTCCCAAGAATAAGATGCATCCTTCAGACTCCATTCACCACCCCTTCAACCATTTATAGGCACACAACCCCCCCACCACCACACACACTCTGCAACTGATGCCATCTACTGTATTAACCTGTAGCCCGAACGCCAGCTGCTCCCAAACACAATTACCAGTATTCAACCAGTATTCTGCCAGCAGTTACTCTGGTGTAACTAAACTGCACTGGTACCAGAACTACAATATCACTTTGAAGAGTCTGGACTGACTTTAAGGCTGATTAAAAATCTCAGAAAACTAAAACTGGTTGATAAAAACCAAGAACTGGGGATGCTGGAACAATTTTTAAGTGCTTTTCTCAAACTAAACAGTAAAATAAACTCCCACAGCCTTCACGAAAGGCTCTTTTTCACAACCCTGTAACCCATCAAACACCAACAATGTGGCAGGATGCAACAGGCCTCAGCTTTGGACTGCAGCAAAACGTATTTGAATTCACTTAAAATGACCTTTTAGCACCGAGCAGTGCTGGCTTTAAGCGAACCTTGTCCTATGGTGCCTGGGGGTTGCATCACTAAACCCAGCAAGCCCACATGGCCCTCTGACATTTCCACACATGGTGTCAGTTTCAAATGCTCCCCAACAGACTGAGAGGGTTAGTTTGTCCTATAAAACAGAGCAAGAAAAAATATCCAGACTGAGTGCCACGCCTCTGAGTAAAACATTGCACCACTTCTGGTCTCCTTTCCATTCTCAGCTGTTTATCTGGTTCTGATAGGGTAAATACAGATTATATGACACAAAATAAAAGAGGCAGAAAGCACCAACTTGTGTTGGATTGAAATTTCTGTATCAAAGCTCAGCTCTGTAATTTCTCTCTGGATTTTATTTAACTTTTAAAAGAGGTGCTGTTAGGTGATGGGTTTATGGACAAACACTGGTGGAGGATCTTGCTTTTCATAATTAAAGTTTAGAAATCTGCTTTTACAGGGCTGCCCAAAGCGAAAAACCGGCCGATACGAATCTTTGGACATTTTTGCTGGCATACCTCTAATAAACCCCTCAAAACTGACTGACTGTAACAGATTTTGACTTTTTTTTTTAAAAAGTGACCCTCATACTCTTCCGTATCTTTTAACATGCTGTATATTAAGTGGCAGGCCGAGTAGCACGCTGGATGCAGAGGTCTCATCCATTCAGCAGCTCCTCTCAAGCACGTAACACGGACGGGAAACGTGATTCACTTCCTGTCGCTCTCCTCGGCTGCAGTTAACCATCACTTCTGAGCACTAACACACCGACCTGACAAAATACCGCGACCATAACGGATGAACACTAGCTAACTGGCGGCTCCTTTGCGATTAGCTGCCGTTGGGAGTAGACGCGGCTACAGGCGATATTAAATTCCCCACCTCATAATGACCCGCTTCCCATTGACGTCCACCTTGTCCAGGGTGAGTTTGTTGGAAAGAGACATGCTGGCTGGTTGAGTCGGTTCTGTCGTTCACCGTCCGGACTGGATCTCCTCCGCTTCCTTCGGCCGCTGGCGCGTTAGCTTCCGAATGACAGCGGTGACCTTAGTGCGGAGCGCAGGAACAGCGTGGGGGCGTGGTAAATTCCTCCCCTGGCATCTGATTGGCTAATATGGTAAGAACTGGTGTATCCTGATTGGTTTAGATGGTTGTACGTCCCCCTACGAAATCTACGTCACTGGTGACGGTACCTGCAACTCTTCACGTTCGTCAGCGTGTTCAACTCAAAAATAATTTAAGCCCAGAGGGCAATTAAATGTAACTCATACTATCCAGTTTTCTTAAAAGAGTTGTAGCTGCGGGCAGGAAGGATCTCCTGTAGCAGTCTGTATTACAGCAGTCAGAAGAAACCTCTGACTGGCACACTTGTTTGGTTTAAAACATATCAAATTACTGTCTAGTTTTATAATCATGCAGCTTTGACCTAGACTTAGAATAAGATCTTTTAATATAGATCAAATCTTGCAAATAAACTTTAACATTGTTTTCTGTGAATTACAGCTATTAGAATCATGACATTTTGTGCGTTTAAGTAAATTACTAAAAAATGTCAACCCTTTTTACTTTATGCAAGTTCGTGTTTTAAATACATGACCAACAAAACATAATACTAAATATGTAAAGCTAGTCTCAATAGTGAGTTAAGAAACTTGATAAATCACACTTTTATAAATACATTGCTGTACTAAAAGGCTTTGAAATCTGTTTCCATTAAATCTGACATGCTCTGCATTTTACTTCACTTATTTCTGCTTTTAAATAGTAAATAAAAAACCTTAAAAATACAGTAGCAATGGAAAGGACTGGCCCTTGCACAACCCCATGAATGGGATTATGTCTTGATATTTCTATATTCTTTAAAAATGCTTGTTGCATAAACATTAATCTAATTTTAACCCATTAAAATACAGCATTCCAATGTTTCTCCAATATCAGTCCGGCATGCACGTCTGTTAATCAGCTACCAAATTTAACTCTGGTATGCTGAAGCAGGGAAACATTGTTTTCCTAATTATTTTGGACAGCTGATTAACAGGTTCTAGCTTTATATTAAAAAATTAATTGAATTAGGTGTGTTTGAGGAGATAAACATCTCAACAGTTGCCTGCAGGACTGTGCGTCCCAAGAACCAACATTAAAAAAAAAAAAGAAAGAAAAAAAGCTGTATTTCTTAACTGATTTTTATTCCTGAACATTCAGAATACTCTTCAAGTCTGATATAAGCAGGCAGTTTTTGTTCTTTCCTGAAAACAACCTTCAAACAGCAGATCAGTGGAATCAATTTATTTGAACAAAATAGGATGTTGGAATAAACACAAATTCACTATCTGAACACAGACAATGGGTCTCCATCTATACAATTGGACAGTTTCCTGGTTGGGATCCAGGTCCATCATGTTGGCTCCTCATTCCTCTGCCTCCCTCCATGGTTTGGGCATCACCTTATTGACTGGGGACAGGTTCCAGACGATTCCTGTCTGAGTCAGTACCTGCACAATCACAAAAAAGTTAAAGGTCACTAAAGTAATACCACAACCATATAGGATATAAATAGATCTATCTTTTACTTTAATCAGTTTTTTCAAATGCTTTATGTGTTCAGACCTTATATTTGAACACATTTCAAACATTTAAAGATTTAAGAAATATTTGAGAACATTGAGGGTATCTGACTAGGATCGTTTTCTAATTTCCCAGTTAAATTTTGGGCCCTCTGTTGATGTCCAAGCCAAAATATGTGCAGCAAATTTACATTAATTGTTTGCGTTTCATTTGTATGCTTTAAAGACCAAACTTTATACCAAAAAAATAAAAAAATTAAATGTGTCCTGAAGAATGACCATACATGACAAATGTAAAGCAGTATGAGCATGCATCTGGCTTCCAACATGTCAAAGTTAAACTCAAGGCTTGATGACAAAATGGAACGATGCAGATCTTTTATTTACATTCAGCGTGACAATAAAATCCTTTTTCTTCCTAAGAAAAATTGTTTTATTTTGAATATGGAACACAGAAGTCTGGAACAAGGGCTTTGCCACAAAAGACCTCAAAAATTGCCAAGAGAGAAAACAAGCTTTCGCTGCCCTCTAGTGGTTATAGTTAACTGAGGTTGTGTCGAGCAGGCAACGTTGGTGTTGTCACGTATACACTGGAAAAATATGAATATATGAACATGACAATTTATCAGTGTATCAAAAAAAAAAAAAAAAAAAAAAAAAAAAAAAAAAAAAAAAAAAAAAAAAAAAAAAAACCCATAATAAAAGACAATCGCCACTTTAAAAGAATGCATGTCTGAAAGAAGAGTTGCCATCGTTCATAATATTTTGTAAGGAGGAGAAAATGCTGATTCATGCCATCTGAAGGTCAAATGCATACTAAAACATTTTCCACAAGTTTCTTCAAAAGGAGAAATCAACATTTTTTTTAATAATATGGAGCCTGTTGAGTCAATTCTACTTTATATAGTATCTGCACAGAGATTTATGTACTCACTTAAAAAGCTATTTTCTCAGTTTTGGAAAAGAAGAGTTGATGCCAAAAGCCAAACATTGACAACATAAAAATCATCATCACCAAATATTACATAAAGACAATTCCTCCCGCTTTCAGAGACAAAACTTTTGGGTAAAATGCATCATTCTCAGACAAAAACTAAATTACTTTTTCATCTAAACCAATGCTTTTTCTGTGACCATCTTCCAGCTTTCTTCATCTCTTTCTCCTGGAAGTTTAAATACCCTTAAGACAATAATCAACATTAGTTTATTATAGTTCAGAGGGTCAATCAGAATCTGTTTTATTGTCAAAGTTTGAGCAAACAGTTCCAAGGATACTAAAGCTTAATAAAAGTGAGCATCTGTTCTGATAATGAATGCAGTGTTCCAACTTACATATCCCCACACAACGCTGCAGAAGACGGTTCCACTGACCATCACACCAGTGCCATACTTGGAGTGGAAGTTCTGAGAGGCTGTGGATCCGTGCCTCACCTGCCGAACAGCCTGGCCTGCATAAAAACAGCACCCTGGTAAGAACACCTGATAATACCGGATGTTACATCTTATAATTTAAGTAATAAAGCGTTTAAATCATGTGGTTTTCATGGAGAATAAATCATAATAAACCAAAAACATATGCATAAAAGCGGACATAGACGTATCAATCCGAATGAAGCTTTGTATGCAACATTAAAAACCAATGTGAATGGAAATATAGATTTCTGAGAAATCAATACTTGAGGTATGTGTCCCAGACAATGTTAAGAGTGTTCACTCCACCCAAGTTAAATGATAATTTAAAGCTCAAGGGTTTGTTTGGTTGTTTTTTTTTTGTGGAAAACAATATGCTCAGTGTTAATAATGGCCATTTTGGTCAGGAATAAGACATTCAATTTTGAATTTATGATAAAAATAACCTAAAATGTCCACAGAACTCTTTGTTTATTCTAATAGAAAACAGTTATTTGTAACAAAATATCTCCTATATTCAAGTTAAGACAGTTATTTCAACAACAAAACTACAAATCATTACCAACTTATGATAAATGATTTTTAGAAAGTTTTCATACATTTGACTCGCTGTCTAATCTGAGAGTATACCTTATGTGTGAAGATTTTTAGTGACTCATCAGTTTTTGCACAAGCAGAACAACGTTTAATGGAGACATTTACCGAACAAACAATATATAACAAAACATAATTATCTAGATAAAGAAGTTCACAATTAATAGAAATAAGACATGCAGGTGACCTAATATCTGCAAATAAAAACAACTACATTTAAATCGGTTTGTATACCTAGTAAAAGCGCGTTTTGGTGTAAATGTACGAGTCAAAAGGGTAACACTTCGAAACAATTTTTCATTTGTGAAAGGTAGACCTGCAGTCCTGTATGAAACTGCAAAGCCATTTCTGAAGTCAATTTTTTTACACTAAACTGTAACATGCTTAGCAAAAATGACTAAAAATAATCTAAAGACTATGGCCTTTTCTGTCTTTATTCTTATTTGGCTTACCAGTGTCAACAATGCTTGTGTTTCATCTTAACAGTTTGACACTTTCAAATGAAATGTAATCATAATTACACCTAGTTAGAAAACGCTCAGTACACCGTACGGTGCTTACGAATATATGTTGTGTATTTAATGTACCGAAACCACCGGCTTTTGTCTTGGTAGATAATTCAGGGCATTAAGAAACATAAAAATACATGATGTGTGAATGCATTGGGATTCCTTGGGGCATGCTAACACTAGCTAGCTAACGGCAAGCATGTCGGGGGACGGTCAAACACCCAAAAAGCTTATTATTTCCTCCTGCTGACGGATAATGAACTGGTCCTTGGTCTAATAAGATAAATAAGACACAAATTACAAAGGAAAGCAGTCTCCTTACCACCGAGGTTAGCTGCAGCTTTCGCAAACCGGTACATGTCGTCTACCCGACTGTCTTCAGATACCCTTGAAAAAGTCAAATATGGCCGTCTGAGGCAACTATACCGGAAGATGAGGCGTTCAAGAAGCGTAGTTAAAACAAATTTAGGAGTTCTATAACTGTACAGTCTTTCACTTATATATTTATATATTATGTATCCCTGCTGTAGTGCGTTCATGAGCTAAAATAAATAAAGCAACCACAATTACACTCTCTATATAGAAACATGTATCTGTTCTTTAAAATATTTCCGTTCGCGCTTGTTCCTTCAATGCCGCATGACTGGAACTTTTACAATGCGCATGCGTAGAGCAAAACTAACCGATAAAATCGACAGCATTGTTAGCTCTACGCCTAAATGAAACACAAGTACGTTGTTTTCCACCTCCAGTTCATATCAGAGAAATTATTTATGCATAAAACAACAACACCATCAGGTCAACATGAGGGTTTAAATATATACTGCGGGGACTGGGAAAACGACCGTGTCAGGATGGCCGAGTGGTCTAAGGCGCCAGACTCAAGGAATAAACCTTCCGTAGAAACGGGACTTCTGGTCTCCGAATGGAGGCGTGGGTTCGAATCCCACTTCTGACACATACCTTTTTCTTCTTTGATAAAGTAAGAATAGTTATTGCATTGTCTCAAAATTTCCCCTGAAATTAATTACATTAGGTTAGAGATAAATTTCTGGGGAATTCTGAAGGACAGTTAGATTATAAAAAAAATATCTCATCACCTGATAATGGAATGAATATCGGACAAACTATTCTTTGCTGCAATGCCTCAGAACATCTTGTTCTCCCAACATTAATTTTATGGGTTCAGCGGTTTTTATATCACAGTTGTGTTTGTGATGGAATGACTGTTTAAATATGCAGACAATGTGGTCCAATAAACCAATAAAGAACTGAGCAGTATTTTTAAATGTAAAAGTAATTAAAATGCTAATTTTAGCAGGATTTCTATCTGAATGACAGTAATTGTCGTTTTTTGATACTGGCCATATGGGCAGTTGCCCAGGGCAGCATTAAAAAAAAAAAAAAAAAAAAAAAAAAAAAAAAATAGAGGGACACCATGTCAAAAATAAAACTGATTAAACTGTCATCTGCACCCTTAACAAGTTTTCTATTGCTTTTATGCATGAGGAATTGGCACACTTTGCTTGCTGCTGAAAATAGAGATAAGGGTGTGTTTGCAGTCAATCACACAGTGCCCAGGTGGGGTGAGGCACAAGTTATTCATTGAAGTTTTCTTTTCCTTTAGCTAGAATGGGAGGATGCTGCCATTAGCTACACCCAATTGTGAAATTTGAAGAAATTTTGCTGTTTCTGAGGATTTTGTATCATAGAAGCAGTTAGAAAAAGGAGAAAACAAGAGTGGGTGTCGGGGGCAGGAGAACGAGGGACTTGCCCAGGGTCTTGTTCGTGCAAGAACCGCCCCTGCTCATATAATATATGCAATAGATCTTTTTGGGCCTGAGCAGTGAAAGCGCTGCAAAGACCTGTTGTTATCATCGTGTTTCTTGTTATTATTTTTCGTCCGTCAAATTAATTGGCTTTTTGGAGGCCTAAACATATATGAAAAATCCCCAAACTTGGCGGGCACATCAGGCCTGTGTAAAAATTACGTATTTTAAGGGCGTCACAAAAATCGCAACAAAAATGGCTCAACAGCGCTCCCTGGCAACTTTCAAAATACTTTCTGTACATACTTTAATGAAAATTGATACACTTGTACAACTCCCCAAGACTTACAGAAAACACTCCTGCACCCATACTCTACACTAAACAGGAGGTCAGCCATCTTGGACTGAAGTTCTGATTTTGACCCCATTTTGGTCGTTTATAGCCTCCACATTTGATCAAACTCCTCCTAGATATTTTAATCAAATTTGGTTAGTTTGCTTATAAGGCATATGGGATTAAAAATGAACAAAACGATGAGTTTCTGAGCATGCCAGACCTCAAAGTTGGATATTTTATCATGAAACATAAAAATCTTATACTTACTGAGACATCAAACCTTCTGTTATTGATTCACATCCGGTCCCCTACAATCCCCAATGGTCAAATCAAGATATCACTTAAGCCATGCCCCCTGAGAAAAGGAAGTGTAATGTTTGACTTTGGATGGTCCCTATCTGACCCCTGTGACCTAATCAATATGGCAGTATGTCCAATGACAGAAGACATGTTGGTGTAACCTGCCTCCAGCACTGACAGTTTTCAGTGGAGGGTGTGGCCATGGCGGCACAGCGAAGTCTGATGTCAGGCCGTTGCCATACGCTTGGGTCTAAATTCCACAGATTCAAACCAAAGTGCACCAAACTCCCAATGACTGATCCTTATCCGACCCCCAACAGGAATGCAACCCAATATATTGTGGGCGTGGCCCAAATTCCTCTACAGCGTCCCTTAGAAATCTTTAAAAAAACAGCCCCAAGCTTTGACTGAGAATTATGTCATTTGATACAAATGTGTAACTAGTCAGTCTCTTGGAGCCAAGGTCCAAACTCAACAGGAAGTTGGCCTCTTTGGATCAAATCCACCATTTTGCCTTTTTTACACACGTATCTGAGCAAACTCCTCCTACATCTTTTGACATACAGATTTCAGAATCACTCGTCAAAGTCTTGAGGCACTGAAGATCAAAAGTTATCAAAAGCTTTTTGATGCTTCAAAGAATGTGGGCGTGGCCAAGCCTCAAAGTCTGATCATAAAACATTGCCATAAAACATCAAGGTGGAATAACTTTCACTTACAAGCTCACAGCTCTATGACACTTTCTGTGTGTCATGACAAACCAGCACGCATCATATTCCCATGGTCAACTAGTGACATCACATTAGCCCTGCTTCCTTTGAACAGGAAGTCGCTTGTTTGCTGCTGGTTGTCTTCCTTTTACTCTTTCATTCGTACAGAATTAAACCTGGCTGATTACATAGAACAACATGATGCTGAATCCTTCTCTCAGAACTGGCTGGTGGCTGAAGCATGTGGGCAGAATGACGAATTCCAATCCTTAGCTGTTTGCACACGGTTGGCTCTTAACCTTGCATGCATCATCAGATATTCACCAAACTGGACATGAATGACCTCTGTTAAACTCTAAAGAGGCTAATAGGATTATATTGGAATTTGACTCCAGTGCGCCACCTAGATTATTCCAACAGCTAAATATATGGAACTAAATTGGGGCCAAAAAATTTGTTCAAAAGAAAAAAAAATTGAAACTGAAAAAAAGAGATTTGAATCTGAAAACTTTCTTTGAAACTGAAAAAGAAAATTTGAAACTGAAAAAAAAAAAAAAAAGATTTGAAACTGAAAAAAAGTTTGAAACTGAAAAGGTTTTGAAACTGAAAAAAAATTTGAAACAAAAAAATATGTTTTGAAACTGAAGAAAAACTGAAGAAAAAAAGATTTGAAACTGAAAAAAAGTTTTTAAACAACAAAAAGACGCGGAACTGAAAAAAAAGGATCAAAACTGCTCTTTAGATTCAGGGTTTTTTTTTTTTTTTTTTTTTTTTTTTTTTTTTGTTTGTTTGTTTCAGATTTTATTTTTTACAGTTTGAAACTTCTGGCCCTGTTTTAGCGCGGGGCTCAGATGATAGGGTGTGGAATCATGACTGGCGGCTCAACACAGCGGACAAACAACATATTCCCAAGAACCGTTCAAGAACCGTGGGAACTGGAAAGGTCTTGCAAACATCATCAATCTTCTGTGTATGTGATTTAGGGTTGCCAACTGTCCGGTATTACCTGGAATTACCAATTTGAAGTGTCCTGTACGAGACACTCTTTCTCCCATATTTTGACTTCAGCCTGCAGTTTGTATTTACAAACACTGAATGGCCTCTCTTAGAGGCCTTTTTGCACTTGTACTTTGACCCTGGTTGTGTTTGCATTTGCAGAATGCCTCCTTGAAAGTGGACGGGGACCGTCATAGCAAACAGATTCCTGCTGAAACTGCCAAGGCCATCTCCTCAGAGACTGCTGAACACTTTTTTGTTCCTCGTTGTTCCTTCCAGCTCCTTCTGTACATGCTTGTCAGTGAAGAAGATGGGGAAAAGAACTACCTCAGCTCAATTACCTCATGTTCATGTTCAAAAAAAGGCATACAGGGTCTTCTTCAATGAAGACATCTGCCAAATGCCGACATGTTTGTTATTAGTGAGAGTGACGCTCATGCGGCATAGAGAGAGCTATATATGGCAGGCCTTTTTAATGTTAAATCGGTTTCGTCTTAATATCCGTAATTACATTCCAGATATTTAAAAATGAGTTTTGACAAGACAAAACTACATTCTGACTATCTTGAATGTTAATTTAAGATATCTGCATTCACATTCTGACTAGTAAGAATAATAATTCAAGATATCAATTCAATTACAAGTTGAGAGTCAAAATTAATTTCAAGATCTCTCAAATGACGTCACCAGATTCGTCATCTGAAGGGTCACACGTCCGTAATTACAGTTCAAGATATCTTGAAAGTAATTATGACTAGTCAAAATGACATTTTTAGAAATCTGAATTAAGAATTGCGCGTAAGTCCCCTTATGCTGCCACTGGATTGTCCAAACAGTTTCCTGCAGAATTGTTTTAGATGTCCTGTACAAGATTGTCAGAAAATGCAACAATGTAGAAAGAACTCGGCAGTATGGAATATGTGGAGAAGGCAAATCTTCGTGATCTTTAAAACTGCTTCGGAAATCTCCAAAGAATTTCCTATTATTCTATTATTTCTCCTTCAACAAACACAGTGCAATTAAAAATGACTTTGAAAAGTTGCTAAACGTGCAACTCTGAACCCATTCCTTAGCTGAAAATTGTGCCTTTTCAGAAATCTATTTTCATTTTATTTTTTGTTTCATTGAAATTTTAAGATATTACATAAAATGGTGACGTATTGATAAGACAGGAAACTAATTCAAGATGTCAATGATGCCATTCTGACTAGTCAAAATGTTAATTCAAGATATCTGAAATAGAAAAGCCATCTAATTCAAGATATCTCTAATTCATCTAGAGATATCTTAGTCAAAATTACAGTTCCAGATATCTCTAAATTTGTTTTGCCTAGTCATAATTTGCTTTCGAGATATCTTGAATTTAATTTGCAATAGTCAAATCTATATTTCTCCTATCTAAAAACACATTTAAGATATCTTGAATTATGGTGTCATTCAAAACATCTTTTATTAGAATTGTGACTAGTCAGATCTATAAGCAAGATATCTCAAATTTACTGTATGACTAGTCATAATTTAATTGTAGGTATCTGAAATATGTGTTTCTGATAGTCAGTAATTCATTGTAGATATCTTGAATTAAAGTCTCCATACAACTCAATGGTAAATCTAACATTTATACTAGTCAGAATGGAATTAGAGATCTCTTAAATAGGTATTTTGTCTCGTCAAAATATAATTAGAGATATCTTAATTTACTAATAAGTCAAGTCATAAAGCAATTGAAGATATCCGAAATGTAAGTGGGGGTGAAACCGATTTTATGTTAAAACGGCCTGCCATAGAGCTTTGACGTCATCGTTTAAAAAAAAGCGCGACAATCATGGCCGCACGGAGACGTGAAACCGGCGTTAAGAAGTTCATACACTCTGTCACCCGGTTTAAAATGTGACAATTTCTGGTTTCCAAAACGCCAATCCGCATGGACGCACATCCTAAATGACTAAAATATTTTGCGGATACGCCTAAAATCGTCTCCGTGTGGAATGGGCCTTAATAATTCGGCGCCCCGTAACCCACCTGCTGGAGTATCAAGGCCTAGTGTGGGCGAGTAGGCCGCTGGAGCGCCATGTTTTGAGATCCCTGCGTTTGTTTTCTGGTAAGTTATTCTTCTGACACCTTACTCTAAGTTGTTTATGTTGTTCCTGATGAAGTTACGGAAGCCATTTTGTGTGTCTAAGCAGAGCAGCGGACATAAACGGCCCGAACTCGGCCTCAACAGTTTGTTGGGCTGCTGGCATTGCTGAAACAGCTGAGAAACAAAAATGGCGTCCGGATTTAGCAGCAGATCGATGATGGACATTATTGGAGTACTACAATCAAGATGAGGATCCCTTCAATCAAGATGAGGATCCTCTACTCATCTAAAGGTAGGTCAAGCATTTCCGGGGACGATGGACCTAGAAGACGACACAAGGTAGGAGCTGCTGCGGGTGATGATGATGCTAAAGCTATTGAAGGGCAAAGCGTTTGGCCTGTGCTGTGCTGGTTTGATTCTCTGCTGAGAGTCTTGGTACTAAATGAGCCGAGAAGGATTCTGCTGTGGTGAAAATCCTTCATCTTTAGTGAGGTTTTCTGCACCGTTTGTGAAGCAGCGGCTGTGGTCATGTGACCTGCGGAGGCTTTGATGCAACTAGCATGTCGGAGTCTGAAGTTCAAGGTTGAACATCAGTTGTGATGGGAAACAAAGATGGCTGCCAAGGCTTTGGCGAATACAGTTAAAAGGCTGCTGGAAGTCATACAGCTTAGGCTCAGTAAATATCAGTATAATAAACCTCGATAAAACGTCTAAATATTATTAAAGTGATAATTGAAAGTGGCTATATTGACATAAATAGGATTGAACTGATATTTTAAGGATGTTTTTAGGTTAAAACAAGGTCTTTTACTTGCATTTAAAAGAAAAACTTAAGTATTTAAATCACAGAATACTTTTTTTTTTTTTTATACATCTACTAAATATTTCATTGGAAACTGAATCTAAATATTTAAGAAACAGGTATCCATACTTACCAGTATCATGTACTACAATTATAAATAATTCAAACCAATATTATTAGTGTTCAACAACAATGGAAAGTTAAATGTGAGAACTGATTATTCAATTTATTTTTGCGCCGGAAAACTTTGCGGCCTCCTGCGATTTCATATTTTCTGCACGACGATGGTCAATGGAGAGATCTGCTGAATCTGCAGGTCAGAGGTCACAGAGGTAACGTTCACACTGTTTCATTCGCTATCTGATTTTTAGAATATAACCACCTGAAACCGAAGCACCCAAACTTTTTTTTCTTTTTAACCTGTTTGACTCATTTATAGATAATTAGACGCTATTAAGGGAAACCTGACATACTGTCAGTTTTTTGTCCTACAGTCTGGTGCTTTATTTATTTATTTCTCAGCTAAAACTTATGGTGTAACAACACAACCTGTGCATTGCAGACAACAGGGCTTTCGCCTATGTAAATAAATTAAAAAGGTGCTTCACTATAATAAGGTCCAGTCTCTACTACCTATCAGTGTAGTTGAGGGTAATCAAAGTACTTTAGGAGGATCACACTTTGTTTAGCTGTAGCACCTTCTTTCCTGCAAGGGGGGCATCGGCTGAGCTCCTGCTGCAAATAACTCCATGTTCTCCTTCTACAGATGATCCACTGGGACATGTTTCAGTGTTTTTAACCCTGTCTTTATCCTAGACTGAGCTACTGACTAATATTTTGTTGCAACTAACTATTGTTTTATCCCTTCAGCCTATAAAACCATCTCAGATTTATTCTAATTAGCTGTTTCTCTCCTAGATACAGCCACCAAAGGAGCTACTACTGCAATTAACTCTTTTCTTTCTCTCTAATATAGAAAGTGCTCCTGCATCAGTTCTTCTGTTTCTTTTCGTGTGTTTGTCTCTTTGTCTTCTCAGTCCACCCAGGTGGTCGTGGCAGATGGCCACTCGTACTGAGCCAGGTTCTGGTTGTGCTGGAAGTTTCTTCCTGTTAAAGGGAAGTTTTTCCTCTCCACTGTCACTACATGCATCCTCAGTAGGAGGCATTGCTTTAAAGTCAATGACCTGATAAAATCTGCTGGCTTACTTAGAAAATTTTTAACCAATACAAATAATAATGATGATTGATGCACTGATAACTAGGATTTTTTCCCGCCTTAATTTTGGAAAGTGCCGTGTGTTTTGAATTGGTGCTGTACGAATAAACATAATTGTGTGTCAAATATGGAACGTAGAGCAAGTGCATCACATAAATAACCTTCAGGAAGAAAATCTAAAAGCTGTTGAAGGAAAAGGAAAACATGACAATGAAACTGAAAGATATGGAAAGGAATCCTTCTGATCCAGCATCAAGGCCCCAAGAACCTCTGTATCTAATAAACATCATGGGCTGTTGCTTCGTTGTGACCAAGAGAGTGAGTTTGTTCAAAGATGCTACATCTCAATCCTGTCAGAGGATCCATGAAGGAAAAAATAATAAGCCAGGTTTGGGAATGAACAGGAGGTCTCACGTGCATACATGGAAGAAGCTTTCTCATGGCCTTTGGTTAAACTCTGATGTAAAAATGCTTCAGGATTACAACCTTTTCCTCGGAGGATGCTCTAATGCAATGGAGGAAGTACGCAACTGGACGAGTTGGACATCCCAGCCAATATGATGATGGTGGTCATTAAGTTGCCCTACAAACTACAGGACAAGGCATCGCATTGAAGAAGATTAATCTGTGACGATGGATAAAGTTTTGTTGAAAACTTGATGTCTTGTGATTTCCAACAGGAACACGACATGGTGGATGGACTAAGAAGAAAAAGAGATGCTTATCAGTTTTTGACGAGATGGAGACTTTGAAGGCACCAGATGGACCGAAACTGGTGGGGAATGTGGACGGCAGTATGGTCGCCATGGGACTGGACTCTGAAACCAACGGCAGGAAATGTTGTTTGCTACTTCCTGTAGCCGTTCCTCAAGCCATTGAAGGCTTCAACGGTTGAGTTCAAGGAAATTGGTAACAAACAAGTACGACAAACTGGTAGAAACACGTACGTTGCTCATCGCAGGAAAAACACGGTAGGCTATCCGAAACGTGTGTTGTGATCTCTGATGCAGAACTGATCTTAAAGATTCTCTGGTCTTTGAACAAATGTGTGTATTTAATCAATTTTAAATGGATGTTAAATGGTAACCTGAACAAAGTCAGCAATAAGAAAAAAAAAAAAAAAACCAACAAAACAAAATGTAATGAAAAAACAAAATGATAAAAAACCAACAAAAATAATGAAACAAGACAAAATGATAAAATTAAAAGAAACCATAATAATAAAAATGAAAAAAATCCAACAAAATGATAATAAAAATGAAAAATGATAATAATAAAAATAATAAAGACAACAAACCCCAAACAAAAAAAAAATAAATCTCCAAATAAATGTTATGATCTGTATCAAATGAACATCATGGGCCGTTGCCTCATGACCAAGAGAGAACATGCAATCGATATGAAAGTATTTAAAGTGTGAATTACAGCTCAGTAAATGTGGTAACAATTTACTGGATAACAATTTACTGGACAAAATGAGGAAACAAAATGAGGACATTCTTGGTAAAACCACAATGCCTTTGGCAAAAAAGAGAAATTCACCGAGGTATGATAACTGATCTGGAATGGGACACTAGTGGTTATTTAAAAGAGTATGTTCAAAGTTGCCTTATCTCAATCCTATCAGAGGATGCCTGGAAGAAAAAAAACCTTGAGAGATTTGGGAATGAACAGGAGGTTTCACATGCTTACATGGAAGAAGCTTTCTCATGGCCTTTGGTTAAACTCTGATGTAAAAATGCTTCAGGATTACAACCTTTTCCTCGGAGGATGCTCTAATGCAATGGAGGAAGTACGCAACTGGACGAGTTGGACATCCCAGCCAATATGATGATGGTGGTCATTAAGTTGCCCTACGAACTACAGGACAAGGCATCGCATTGAAGAAGATTAATCTGTGACGATGGATAAAGTTTTGTTGAAAACTTGATATCTTGTGATTTCCAACAGGAACACGACATGGTGGATGGACTAAGAAGAAATAGAGATGCTGATCTTCAGTTTTTGAACAGATGGAGACTTTGAAGGCACCAGATGGACTGAAACTGGTGGGGAATGTGGACGGCAGTATGGTCGCCATGGGACTGGACTCTGAAACCAACGGCAGGAAATGTTGTTTGCTACTTCCTGTAGCCGTTCCTCAAGCCATTGAAGGCTTCAACGGTTGAGTTCAAGGAAATTGGTAACAAACAAGTACGACAAACTGGTAGAAACACGTACGTTGCTCATCGCAGGAAAAACACGGTAGGCTATCCGAAACGTGTGTTGTGATCTCTGATGCAGAGACTAGAACAAATCTTTAAGATTTTCTGGTCTTTGAAAAGATAATTTGTATGTAATCAATTATAAATGGATATTAAATGGTCACCAGAAGAAAGTCTGCAATAAGAAAAAATAAAAATAACAACAAAACAAAATAATGAAAAAACCCCAAAGAAAATAATAATGAAATAAACAAAAACATTAAAAACAAAATATTGAAAAACCAAACAATAATAAAAATGGAAAAACCAACAAAATAATAATGAAAAAAAACCCCAACAAAATAATGAACAAAAAAACAAAATAATAATGAATAAAATCCAAATAACCTCATAAAAACTGAAAAAACCCAAAACATTAAAAATGAAAATAAATAAATAAATAAATAAATAAAATGACATTAAAAAAAACAACAAAACAAAAATAATAAAAAGAAAAGAAAATAACAAAAGGAAAGAAATCTAAAACAATAATAAGACAAAAATCCTAAAAGGAATGTTATGATTTGTATCAAATGAACATCATGGGCCGTTGCCTCATGACAACACACAATCAATATGAAAGCGTTTAAAGTATGAATGACAGCTCAGGAAATGAGGATGGTAACAATTTACTGGACAAAATGAGGAAACAAAATGAGGACACCATTGGTATAACCACAATGTTTTTGGTCTTTGGCAAACAAGAGAAATTCACTGAGGTATGATAAATGACGAATGGTAACTGATCTGGATTGGGACACTAATGGCCATCTGAAGGAGTCTATTCAAAGTTGCTGCATCTCAGTCCTATCAGAGGATACATGAAGGAAAAAACATTGAGAGAGATTTGGGAATGAACAGGAGGTTTCACGTGCTTAGATGGAAGAAGGTTTCTCATGGCCTTTGGTTAAACTCTGTAAAAATGCTTCAGGATTACAACCTTTTCCTTGGAGGATGCTCTAATGCAATGGAGGAAGTCCACTACCTGGACGAGTTGGACATCCCAGCCAATATGATGATGGTGGTCATCAAAAAGTTGCCCTACAAACTACAGGACAAGGTATCGCATTGAAGAAGATTCATCTGTGATGATGAATAAAGTTTTTTTTTTTTTATTGAAAATTTAACAGGAACACTACATGATTGGACTGAGAAGAAATAGAGATGCTGATCTTCAGTTTTTGAACAGATGGAGACTTTGAAGGCACCAGATGGACTGAAACTGGTAGGGAATGTGAACAGCAACATGGATGACTTGCGACTGGACTCCAAACCTAAGGCCAGGAAATGTGGTTTGCTACTTCCTGTGGCTGGTCCTCAAGGCATCAAAGGCTTCAACAGTTGAGTTCAAGCAAATTGGTAACAAACAAGTACGACAAAGTTCTACACACATTGCTCACCTTGGGCAAAACATGGTATGCAACATGAAAGGTATGTGTTCTGATCTCGGATGCAGAGACCAGAACAGATCTTAAAGATTCTCTGGTCAGTGAACAGATAAGTGTATCTAATCATTTATAAATGGATGTAAAATGGTGATTGGAAGAAAGTTAGCAATGATTAAAAAAAAAAAAAAAAAAAATTTAAAAAACAACCAAACAAAAATAATGAAAAAACCCGAAGAAAATAATTTTAAAAAACCCAAAATACCCCAACCAAATGATCAAATTGCATAAAATAAAGAAAAAAAACAAAATAAAATAATGAAAAAACCAACAAAATATTGTAAAAAAACAAAAATAATAATGAAAAAACTCCATAATAATGATAAAAATAATTAAAAAAAAAATCATAAAAACTGAAAAAAAAAAAAAACCCAAATAATAAAAATGAAAATACCCCAACAAACTAATACACCTCACACACAACTAATACACCACACAAACAATACCTAGAAAAACATTTAAATACTCCACAAACAACCTATACACAACACCAAAAACCAATACGCCCCACCAACAAAAAAATTAAATACCCCACTAACTACCAGTACACTCCACCAACCACCAATGCAAAAACAAACATTAAAACCCCACCACCAACCAATACACCCCACAAACAACCAATACAAAACAGAAAACCATTTAAGCATCCAACCAACAAGCAGTACACTCCACCAACAACCAATACACCCCACCACCAAACAAATGCAAAAAGACATTGAATCACCTCACCAACAACCAGTACACCCAACCAACAACTAATAAGCCGCACCAACTACCAATGCCAAAACAGAAAACCGTTTAAACACCCAACCAACAACCAATATACCCTACCTCCAACCAGTTCCAAAAAAAGATTTAACTGCCCCACCAATAACCATTCTCACCAAAAACCAATAAGTTCCACCAACCAATACAAAACACATTTAAACAACCCACCAACAAATAAAAAAACATTAAAACACCCCACGAACAATCAATAACCTCCACCAACAACCAACACCAAACAAAAAAATTGAACACCCCACCGAACAATACACCTCACCAACAGCTAATACCAAAAAAATTAAATACCCCACCAATAAATACACCTCACACACACTCCACCAACCACTAATACACCTCGAACACCACTAATATACCCCACCAACAACTAATACCTACAAAAACATTTAAATATCCCACTAACAACCAATACACTCCAACAACCAATGCCAAAACAAACATTAAGACCCCAACAACAAATACATCCTACCACCAATGCCATAAAAAAAAATTTCAACCACCCCACTAACAACCAACATCAAAAAAATCTAAATACTCCACAAATAAACAGTATACCACACACACAACTAATACGCCCTACTGACAACTAATACCTAGAAAAAAAATATTTAAATACCCCACAAAACACAGATACACTCGACCAACAACCAGTACACCACACTAACCAGTACACCTTACAAACAACTAATGTGCCTCACCGACAACTGATACAGATATACAGTATAGACAGATTACGTTCACTTACATACAGTCCAGTCTGACCCTAAATCTAATAAAACTAAGATTGTCCAATGTGACTGTCAAATGTCCCTTTTAACAGGAAGAAACCTTCAACAGAACCAGAGTCGAGCTCATTGAAGGCAGTCATTTTACACCCCTTAAACCATCTTCACCAACACACCACCTACACTTTCAGGTCCTCCTCTTCCATCAGTCTCACCACTCTAACCCTTAACATGAACACCATCTTTGGACCTCTCTTCCACCACTCATCTTCAGATCACACTAAAAAACCCTTTTGATAAAAAACGGTCTTTTTGTAATGCTTATTTTAATTTTTCCCCTCCGTGGGCTGCCACCTTAACGTGGTGGAGGGGTTTGAGTGTCCTTGTGATCCTAGGAGCTAAGTTATCAGAGGCTTTATACCCCTTGAAGGGTCACCCATGGCAAACAGTTCCTAGGTGAAGGATCAGACTAAGCGCAGCCCAAATACCCGTTACGACAAGAAATATAGATGGAAGCAGTGTTCCTTCCCTCTGATGTGAGTCACCGGGGTCCCCTTCTGAAGTCAGGGTGCACTGGTAAGCACCTGGGGGCTGGACTTTTACCCAGGGGGCCTGGCTGGGCACAGCCCGAACAGGAAACATGGGTCCCCCTTCCCATGGGCTCCAAATTTGTGGGAAGGGCCCAAGGGTTGGGTGCTATGTGGGATTGGTGGTGGCTCTCGGGAGATGAAACGCCATTATTTTATCCCTCATCGCTGCTTTCACTGCCTCTCAGAGAACAGATGCTGATGTTCCAGGTAGGTCATTGTACTCCAAATATGAAGCTCACTCTTCTTCAGGGGGGGGGAATTATGTTAAATTTGGCTTTTTTGAGTTTTATGTCATGTTATAATGTTATTGCCTCATCAAAAACATACCTGGAGTGTTGCTTTGATTCATGCATGTTTGAGGAATCCTTGAAACTCCCGTGGCAGCCATTCGGGGGTGCCTAAACGCTTGCTGTCATGCTTTCACAAAACTCCTCCTTGGAGCTCAAGTCCCCAGCTGAGCTTCCCCCATACAGAGCACCTCTCCCCTGCACCTTCCTCACACAGCTCCACCAGACTAACGGCAGCAGCAATTAGCAAACACATGATGGAACTGCACATCTGGTGAACTTATCAAATGAACTATTTCTCAGCCCAACGCTCCTGAGAACGGTTGTAAATGGCATAATGGAGAAGCGTTGTTGTGATGACGTGCTGAAGGCGGTATGTCGGAAAGAGTAGGAGCTTCAAATTACACCCATTTTTTTTTTTTTTTTTTTAAATTAACAAGATAAGTTACTAAAAGACAGAAGGACCTGTTTATAATTACAACTCTTGTGGACACGTTTTTTAAAATCGCACCTACACCTAAACCCCATTGCTCCCACTGGTTGAGTTGTCCCATTTTTCAAACATCAGTGTTTTTGCAGGAAAGATATGCAAGCATAAGCAGGAAGTGACAATAACTTCTGTCTACAAGGTGGGTTTTTGGCCTAACCTTAAAACTTGCCACTGGACTTATACCAAACTGACCTGAAAGCGATTTGGAAGATTTGCCAAATGTACCACCTGACGATGGCGACGGGGGCGGAGCTCCCACAGTCACTGCAAGGCCAGTGACCGTGCTTGCAGCTGTAAATTTAGTTTGTTTTTTTATCAGACCAAAAACTTGTGTTTTCAATATATAAAAAAACAAACAAAAAACAAAAACAAAAAAACACACAACCCGGCAAGAAAAAAGTGAAATCAGTGAAATAATCTGCCAGTGGAACAAGACATTTTTCCCATGTTATAAGTTAAAGTGTCTTGTTCCACTGGCAGATTATTTAACTTATAACTTTTCATCAATATTATGGAATTATTGACTTAAAACAAGCTCCTATATCAGGCAGAAAAGTTACTTGTAAGTTAGTTTTGTCTTATTTCAAGTGTATTCAAGACATTTGCACTAGAAACTAGACCAAAACTACTTGGTAAGGTTTTGTGTTTTTTGTAGTGCACCATCAAGATAAACCTTGTTTTTTTTTCCTGTATTAACAGAAAAATCTGAATAAATCACTTTTTTTGCCTCATAAAATAGTGAAATCAGTATTAAACACTTATCAGTAACAAAGCATTCCCCTGCAGTGAAGGAAACCTTCCTTTTGCAGTGCACTTCAGCATGGAGCTAAACACAGGAAGGAAGCAGGAGAGCAACCCTAAACAATCTGCCAGAGCTACAATGGAACGGTTCCGATCTAAGCACACTCATGTGTTAGAATGGCCTATTCAAAGTCCAGACAAAAATCTAATTGGGAATCTGTGGCAAGACTTGAAAACTCCTGCTCTATCCAGTCTGACTAAGATTTACTCTACATAACCCTAAAGCCTTGCAGCTGAAGGTGCAGCAAACTGTGGTGCAACAAAGTATTGACTTGAGGAGTCTAAATACAAATACCCCGCCCTCTTAAGATGTGCAACATTAAAATCAAGTACACATTTTTCATTTCCTTCACAAGTATCCACTTTTTTGTTTTGCTTCATCCCATAAAACCCCAATGAAATAAAATAAAGTTTTGCAACATGGTGCAAAAAGTGAAAAACATCCAGCTTGTATAAATGCTAGTCAAAGGACCTGTATATAGTTGATGCTACACGTTCAATTAAAGAGCAGTGATCGTTTTAATGAGTGCGTAATGCCGATTCTGTAGTTTTTAAAACCAAACGTCCTAAATTCAGAAATCATTGAGCCACTGTGGTGATATTTTGTAGGCAGGCAAAAGAAGTCCAATGGAAAAAAACAAAACAAACAAAAAAAAAAACTTTAAACTTGCGCTTCACAGTTAATCTATCCATCTTGGCAAGCAACAAAGATCCATCATTTTATAGTTTCCTGCTGCTTCTGGTAAAAAAACAAAAAACAAAGTCCCACCTCAGTTCATGCTGTTCCTACACTTCTTCCTGTCTGACTTACTTACCAAATAATAAAACAGAAATAAAGTCATTAACCTACAAATAAACCTTATAAATAACCCAAAAATATGAAGTAAACCAAGGATAAATGTTAACAAAATTCAAATTAATAAAGAATAAATAGCTTTAATAGAATGAATTCCTTAAAAAAAAAAAAAAACCTGGTACATTTGACTTTGATGATGATAAAAGATGGCACAGAGAAGCCCCGTCACTCTTAGTATGTAATTTATTTCGTAAACGTTTAATTATCCTTAACCTTCTACAGCAAGAAATTCAAAGAAAAAGCATCCAGCTGGTAATTTTTGAACTTTTCTTTATTAAATCAAAATATGATTTGGAGATTATGACTGTGTGACCTGTTACATACATACTTGAAAATGTTCCTTCACTTTATAGCAAATTAAAGACATAAAAGAACATGAGCAAAAATAGTGGTGAGTCAGAAAAATACACTTCAGGTTTAAACTTTGAATGTTGCCGTTTGAGCTTAAAAATATCGTGGTAGGAAGCTCATAGTTTTAGTGAACAGCAGAGTTAGTTCATAGCTTTCAGATAAACAGTAAATCTGGCTGGCTGTAGGCGTTTCTGGCTCCCGATTTAATGTTAAAAATAATGTAAACAACAACATAAGCAGAATGAGTTGAATTTTTAGAGGTTTTTAAAACAGTAGTTTTGTGGTAATAGTGTTATTAAAAGTCCTGCAAGTGAAACGATTACATTTCATCCCGACACATTAACCCTAAGCATCAAAAAGAAACAAAGAGTTTGCATTTCAACATGTTTCACATTATAAAAGCAGAGAAAACAGCAGAAATCCTGATATTTCAGAGCCTTGAAGCAGAGAACAGTTCAGCGTAGTCTCTGAATGAACAGTTTCAGTTCAGATGGTGAAGCCATTATGTACAAAAACAAAAACCCAGATCATCACGAAATTTTAATAATCTGTGATTTCAGCCATTTATAAGTCTGTCTACCTTCTACCTGTGGACTTTCTGAATATTTATCCTCCTTTAATTGTGGAAATCTATGTACAGAGTCAGTCCTTTAAAAAAAGACTCATCAGAAATCTAGACTGAAAACTGGAATGATCCAAAGACACTAAACGGCCTCTTAAAGCTTTTTATTTTGACTAATTCTGCTAAGTTTGTTCGAGTTCAGAGTCTGCTGCTTGACACGTTTCAGGAATCGGTTTGATTAATGTTTACTTCTCTCTCCCTGTGAAGCACACAGCTCGGCGCCAGAGTGCAGGACGTTTAACCGTTCGTGCCCTTAAGAGAAATAATTCTATCGATTGGTCCAAAAGCTGAAGGAAGCGTGGCGAAAATGGAAACGTTTTCTGAGAACGTCCCGAGAAGCAGACCGAAGGCGTCGGGTTACAAACGTTAAGGCGTGTCTCGTTCCTCCCTCTGTTCTTCATCCTTTAGTCGGTCTTCTTGTCTTTTCCCTCCTCGTCGTCGGTGTATTCGCTCGGCTCCTCCCCTGGTCTCAGCAGCTTGCCGATGTAGTCGTACTTCACTGCAACACAGAACCGTGGTGAAGTAAATCACAGCCTTCATGTTTCAGCGACACGGTTTGAAGATTTTTACTTTTCTCAAGTCACTGCTGTTTATTTAGAGTAGGGCTGCAACTAACTATTTTAGTTATAGATTAATCAGATAAAAAAAATAACTGGCACATTCTGCAGATTTCATTTAAGCCTTTTTTTTATACAACATTAGAAATATATTAAAAGCAGCAACTAAATAATTTTTAAATAAGAAAGTAAACATTTTATTGCCTAAAATGCAACAAAATAGCATTTCTTCAGTGAACGCTTGATCATTTGCAGTAAAGGAGGCGTCTGCAGCTAAAAAAAAAATCCTTCTGACATCAACATGTGAAATACTCAGCTCTTTCTGATTGATTTAACATCAATACAGTGTCACGCTGATCTGTTGATTTTTTTTTTGGATTAACCGATTAATTGGATGAATAAGGTGCTTAAAAAGAGTTGGTTTTTTTGGGTTTTTTTCCACAATTTTTATTCATAATTTGAACCAGGTGGGGCTAAAACGGCCACTTGAGGAGTTCTGAGTTGAACATATTTACAAAGGTTTTCTTTATCTTAAATGCAAAATGTTTATATATTTTGTACAGTTTTGGCTCAATTACTGCTCTGAGTGTGTTGTTTCTTTTCTTTTTTGAGTCTGGATACTCCATTTAACGTTTTATCGGTTACTAAGTTAGTTGATGATTATTTCAATAATCGATTCAACACCATTAATCCGACGAATCGTTTCAGCCCTTATTTAGCGTACACTTTTTTCAGGCAACTTTAACCGGGCCTTGTAATTCAACGTTTAAAATGGGACCACATGAACGACTGGCTGATTTGTTGGGTGTTTTAGGAGGTTGTTTATAACATATCAGCTGCAGTTCAGTGTGGAAGTTTCTCTCCTTTACAGACTCATTATTGGAGCTGCTGCTGCCGGTAACTCTGGGTAATCTTTGGGGTTTCTTCTTCCCACTGAGAGTCACAGTAGCTCTGAGTTTTTTTGTACCCTCCTTCCTGTCCTTTTAGCCCCCACTCAAGTCTTGCTCTGATGGAGATTTCTTCTTGTTAAAAGGTAGCGGTTCCTCTCCACTGTCACCACATGCTTGCTCAGGAGGAGGGATTACTGCAGAGTCAGTGACTCAACGCAATCAGATGGGCTTCCCTGTATGTGTAACGTTTTACCAGCTGGCATTAAACAATAAACTAGAGCTGGCTTTGTTGCTTTACAGTTTGAATTGAACTGGATCCGAATGGGACAATATGACGGGATTGTGTTGTAAAAAAAATGGATTGATCCAAACTGAAATAAGGTCCAGTGCTTGACCCGGTTGTCTTATAAAATGCCTTGAGATTATATTTAATGTAAATCGGGGGTACAAGATGAACTGACCCCAGTTTTGATAAACTGTTTTAAAAACTAAAAAATTTCTTTGAAGACAGCTATTTCACTAATTTTAAGATCATTCTTGTAAAAGACAAATAATCCATTTTAAATATGATCTTTAGGGGTTTTGCTGTAGCATTCGGTCATAAAGACGAGCTGTTTCAGTGTTTTTAAGTTATTCCCAGAGAGCTATTGGTTTGAAATCTGACACAGAACACTTTAATGTGCAATCTTAAAAAAAAAACAAAAAAAACCCCAAAAAAAACAAAACAGAAATGTGGACGAGAGGAGAATAAAAGAAGCATCGAGATGTCAGGATTCACCGCCCTTCAGTTCATGTACAGTTAACCAGGAGCTTCTCAAACTTATCTCTGTTGCTTTGTGCAGCTCCTTAAGGAACGGGCAACAAATCACGAGGTTCTCAAGGTGGTACTTCAAAAACGATTACATATGAAGGCAGACAGAAAGTAAAGTTTTGCAGAGCTTAGAAAACAACATGCATGTCAGAGTGGACCATGCATCTAAAACCAACCCGTAAACTGAGATTCCCACTCAGACAAACTCTCCTGCTGCATGGAGTTCAGGTCCGACAGGTCGTCGTATTCATCCTTCAGGGCCTCCTTGTCCAGGCAGAAGGTTGCCAAACCTCTGGAAGCATCTCTGCCTGCGAACACCCCGTACGGCCCCTCTGGAAGACAACAGAGAGCACGAAATGAGCTGAATCCTCTGCAGAAACTGCAATCTGCTTTTACAGCCATAAATCCGTACTGAAATGTGAAGACTTCATTTATAAACCGCAACAGTAGTTCACAGCAGTCTGGTCTCATCAGCTTTAGTGTGAGTTTCGTTTTGTTTTGATGTTGTGATCCTAAATGGATGTTAAACTAGGTCACCTTGCCATTTGTTCGGATTGGAAATCTTTATAAAACTTTGATTCCCATGTACGTCAAAAGGGCAGAAAAGATTCTCACAAAGGATCCGCATGTTGGTCCGACCTCATAACTCCTCAGAAAAGGTTCCTTTTTCTTCATCTTTCCGTGATGAAAGCTTCGGCTTGACTTCCAGAAACATCCCATCAAGCGCTTTTATCTCAGAGATGGTCACAAACAGATATGGATCTTAGAGCTATATCAGCTTTAAAAGATCAGTTTGGGTTAGAACACTGAAACTTAAATGTCTGGGCTTGTTTTGTACCTTTAAAATAAAAATGCTGCTCAAACCTTTAACCTAAAGTGCTAAAAAAAAAGATATTCATTTGAGAGCCTCGCCTGCACACATTAGTTCAGCTTGTTCCCTGAATAAACCCAAATATCTGACTCAGTCTTACTGAGGTTCTGGTGCTCGAAGTGTGTCAGTCTGCGTTTTCATGACTTTGTAATTAAAGCTAACTCCCCTCTCTCCATACCTGCTTGGGCCGTCACAGAGAAACGGTGCGCACTACTGCATTAAACCCCTTCTTAGAAAACACTTCAATTTTAAATCTGTGCTTCCATCTATGTACAGTGTGAGATCTAGTGGAGTGAAAATAAATCACGTTTATTTTCACTTCAGAAGATTTAGGTGAATTATTTTTAGACAAACGTAGTAATTTTTTTTAAATTTTGGGTCAACGTGTTCAGAACTGCCCAACACACTGCAAAAACACACGACTTTTAGGAATGTGAAATCTTATTTTCAGTAGCGAAGCACTGCAAAAACAAAATCTTACCAAGTATTTTTGGTCTCGTTTCTACTGCAAATATCTGGAATATACTTGAAATAAGACAAAACTAACTTACAAGTAACTTTTCATCAGATATAGGAGCTGGTTTTAGGTCAATAATTCCTTAATATTGATGAAAAAGTTGTAGTTATAAGTGAAATAATCTGCCAGTGGAACAAGAGATTTTAATTTATGGGGAAAATGTCTTGCTCCTCTGATAGCACTACTAACTGTGCCACTGTGCAGCCCGATTTTGTTTTAAAATACTTTTAATATTACAGTAAAACAACAGTATTTTTACACAAAGCTATCATACTATGAGATCCTCATACCAGAGACCAGATAATCGAAAGTATTTAATTTAACTTCATAAAGATGTAACATTTTGCTCATATTGATGGTGTGTTGAGTTTAAAAGTTGACTGCACAACTTCAATGAGAACATCAGCGCTGTTTCAGCAGCTGGTGGGTTATGGGGAACGAACACTTCAACCTGAAAAGAGACATTAGCTGGGACAGGAGTCACTGAAGAGGTCTGTTCGACTGGAGGGACATGCACAGGGACGGACTTGGCAAGGTGGCTTTGGGCTCCAAACATAACCGCTTGCAGATCTTGCTAAGGCTGGTTTGTAGGAGTCACTAAGAGTAGGACAAGTGCATCTGAGGGCCTTCTGGGGCCACAAACTGGCCTTATGAGGCCTCTGTGTACTTTATCCATCACTTCAACATAATTTAATAAAATCATTCCCGATCAAAACTTTAAGACAACGCCTATTTGACGTTTTAAAAACACATTCCAGGTGCTGTCAAAAGTGACTTTACGTAAAAACAGTGATCCTCCCCCCTGCTAGAATTGGGAATTAAAGTCCAGGATTCCAGACTTTGGAAGTTGTGGTGTGGACCAGTGTGTGACAGCCAATTTATCCAGTTGGTTAGAGGTTACAAAGAGCAGAGGCTGCAGTCTGAGATAAGATAAAAAAAAAACCTTGAGGTACAAAAACTGAGTCTGAATTCAAAAATGCTCTTGTGAAACCTGGCAAAAATGATTGTTAATTAAGTGAGCACCTGGATATTATTGAAAGAAATAAAGAAATGATTTCCTTGCATTCAGATCAACTGAAGATTTGTTTAGAAAAACAAACAAACAAACAAAAAAAAAACATGTATTCAACATCACACTTACATTATCCACTCTAAAACAATCGTTACACTATTTTCAAGTTACCAAGCATTCAGTCACTGTGAATGACTATCCGACATTCAAAGGTTATTTACAGATAAGGAAGGGGCGTATAGTCTGAGAGGCACAACAGATTTTAAAGTGCAAAGAATGAGGACTAGGAGGACTTTTTATGTTTCTGCTTGTGGAGTCAGAATTGGGAGGTAAAATCATGATCAAAAATGCAGATGTTTACATCACAGTACAAAAAAAAAAAAAAAATAAATAAATTGTGTTTACAAGCTGGGGGCAGGGCAGTGAAAGAATAAGGGGTGTTAGCAGGGAAATTGCTTTCACATGAGTATTTAGCAAAGCTAATTTTAGCTTCCTTTCATATTTTTAACTCTTTATATATATATATATATATATATATATATATATATATATATATATATATATATATATATATTATTATTTTTTTAATGCACACTTTATATATTTATAAACTCTTATTTGTTAGGCTTCTTACACTGGGACCAAATTCAGCTTTCATACCATAAACATGTAAATGTGAGTTTATATGACGATAAAAGTTACTTGAATCCTAGAAATTATGTTTTGTTTTATTTCCATTGCTCATGATAATTAATGAAAATTCCAACTATTTACACACACACACACACACACATATACATATATATATATATATACATATACATACATATATATATATATATATGTGTGTGTGTGTGTGTGTGTGTGTGTATACAATGTGTATACAATACGCTATGACATTAATTTGGTAGGATATTGGATTCAGTAAATGGCTGCATCATCTAGTGCATGTTTTTTTTAATCTTATAATTACAATAAAGTCAATGTATTTATAATCAGTTCGACCATTCATACAATAAAAACAAAATACAAAAAAAAAATAACAGAATAAATACCAACAATAACTGAGAAATTAGTGTAAATCTTAATCATTTGATTGCAATAACATTAAAAATAATGCCACTTTTCTAGCACTGAGGCAGTTTTTGTTTGTTTTTTTTTGTTTGTTTGTTTTTTTTGTGGGTAACAAGGAATCAACTTGTTCATAGACGATCTCTGATTTAAAGGCAGCCACAGCCCCTCCGCTGCAAAAAAAAAAAAAAAAAACCAACAAAAAAACACTGCAACTAACGAAAAGGGGTGTGACGCCATATTCCAGGAGAAAAACTAAAACAAGTGACCCAAAAACAGGGCACGTTGAATCTTGTTGGTGAACTTCACTAGTTACTAAAACTTTTTAAACGACAAACGGTCACTTCACGTTAGCTTAGCTGTTTAAAGGCAGGTGGAAACAGCTTTTAGGAACACTTACCTGGTCCGTAGAACTTCTTCCCTCTGGTCACGTCGAACACTTTTCCGTTAACGGCCATGAGAATCCGCGGATCCTGCAATCCATCGTAAGGCTTCAACTCTGCCAGAGTGAAATCCTTCTTTTTCATTTTTGGCAGAGGCTTCTCCACCTCGCCCAGATCCGGCGGCCTGTCACCGCGGAAGATTTTGTACAACAAGAACAAGCAGAGGCTTAGCAGGGTGAGGTTCAGCGGGGAGGTGAAGATTTCCTGAAAAATTCCTCCTGAAGTAACTTCGCTTCCCTGTGCTTCAGCCATGTTGGCGTCTTCCTCCAGTCTCACCACTGTGCGCTTGTCAGTTAAGTAGACTGCAGTTGCTGAAGAATGGACCAATCACCTTTCAGCTGTTCACGCTGTAGTCCAATAAAATTAGGAGTGTGGCAAAACGGGTTTTAACCATTGGACAGTGCTCTCAAGGCATTAAACGTTAAAACGTGTTGCTACAAAAAGGCTAAGCGATACGTCAGTGTGGTCGCCATATTGTGGGTGGCAAGTTAGCTTGCAAAACGTATTTTTTTGGATAAAAGAATTCAAATTTACGTTCAGTTAATATATAGAAGATAATATATTTCATATTATCTTCTATTTCCATTTTATTAATGAAGATCATTAGACAAAATGAACATTATTTTCTGATCAAAAATGGAAATACTACAAAACACAGTGTAGTTAAAATGCACTTAAACTGACCTGAATTTACAACCCCTTATTTAAATTAACAATTAAATAAAAAAAAAAACAAAAAAAAAACATCAAAATACGTTATTAATAATCAAACTATATTTAACTTAGGTATTATTTTTATTTCCAAAACATTTTATTTTTGGGGTCGATATGAAATTGGTTTCTCTAATGTGCATTATTAATTATTACCATTGTTGTTCCTGCACTTCACATTTCGTATGCGCTGCTCTTTGCTTGGGGACCTCAAGCATTTAAACTCATCCACCTTTGAGCACTTTTCTTTTTGCAGCTTTATTGCTTCATGTCCCTTTCACAAGCATGTAATCTGTCTTCCTTCTATTTGCTTTCATTCTCCTTGCCACAGCACACAATCCTGTGAAAAATATTTGCCTTCTTACAGATTTCTTCTGTTTTTGCATTTTTGTTAAATGTTTCAGATCATCATGGTCAGCACGCTCTGTCCTTGTACATGTCTTGCTCCACTCTCACATACTATTCTGCAATGCCTAACTTCCCCCCCTAAAGTACCACAGTTCTTCTCTTGGCACCCTATCATATATTTTCTTTAGGTCAAAATAAAGTTCTGCTCTGTATTTGTTCATCAAAAATCTCAGAACAAACACAAGGTCTTTAGTGTGGATGACCGAAACTGACATAATTAAATATAAAAGCAAAAATATACATATTTTGTTTTTCCTTTTCCTTACACATGCATTTTCATCAAGAAATGTATATATTTTCATTTTCCTTATACATGCGTTTTCGTCAAGAAATGAAAGAAATGCTTCGGTTGCGCCTTTGGCTTCAGTTTAGCAGGCATGTACAATTGACCTGCACAAGGATCCTGTTCCTTCCTGTTTATTGACCAATAGTAGAGGAATTGGACCAAGAAGGCTGCTCTCCTCATTTGCATGAGACAGAAATGCATACAGTGAAGTAAAAAGAGGAGATGAGGAAATGTAAAAAGAACAAATGCTTGTACAATGAAAAGGCAAAACAAAATCTATATATTTCTTGATGAAAACGCATGTATAAGGAAAATTAATTAAAAAAATATATGCATTTCTTGACCAAAACGCATGTATAAGGAAAAGGAAAAACAAAATATATATACATTTCTTGATGAAAGTGCATGTATAAAGAAAAGGAAAAACAAAATATATACATTTCTTGACAGAAACGCATGTATAAGGAAAAGGAAAAACAAAATATGCACTTTTTTAATGAAAACACATGTGTAAGGAAAAGGAAAAACAAGATATATATATTTCTGCTTTTATTTTTAATTGTCAGTTTCGGTCCTCCATACTTTAGTGCCCTTTCTTGGCATGACACTATACTTTAGCTCACTGATCTGCACCTCTGTTCCTTACCATTTCCTTAACCTTTTCCCAGATGTTGATGGTGTGGCTCTTTAATGTATTCCTTCAGTAGTTGATACAACTATAATTGCAGACCACATAAAGAGATGAAAGATTATAAAGAGAGACACAATAACCACACAGGGGCATATAATTACAAAGAAACGACAACAAAGCAATCACTACAAAGGCTGTGAAATGACTATCACCTGAACTAGCTCAACTTGGGTTTATGTCATTACTATATCAAGCTCAAACTTCAAGGAGAAGTGAATGCGGCGTTGATAGAATGACGTCACTTTTCATATATGGCAAGGATGCGCGTTTTTCCAGAGGGGCTAGGCGAGGAATGCACACAATATGATGAAACATTACTTTTAAAAATATTTCCACGTCTAAACTCATCTACATGTTAAAAGTGTAGTCACTTTTTAATTCTTTTTGTGGTAGAAAATATTCGTGGCACATTACCATTACTTTTTATATTAATGAATGTCTCAGCTTGTTCCTTATAAAACAGTTTTAATTAATTCTACAAAAAAAAATGCAACAGAAAACAACAATTAATATATTTTCCATAAACAGTAATACTTTTTAAATTTAACGATTCGGAGGAAAACATCCGGTGAGTGTCTCGAACAACTCGACCACTTCCGGTTTCTGGAACCCAGCAGTGTCCGCTCATTAGTTCCCACCTAACCAAACAAACAAGGCTCAGCGGGAGATCTTCTCCCCCAGCTCAGACAGAGACATTTCGCCCTCTTCACGGATATCTGCTCGACCCACCGAGCTGTCTACAACCGTTTCCGTAACGTTCGTTCTCTGACGACTGGTCTGTAATTTCAGCCACTGCGCAACAGCGGAGCTCGTTTTGCCTCCGCCGCCATCCAGTACCCAGCCGGGGCTCCTCCACCCGCTGCGGGACGGAGATGACGAGCCAGCTGTTGGACAGCGTGTCAGCCGTGAAACGGGTCGGGTAGGCGGGTGTAAGAATAGGTTTGGCTCCCTCCTTGAAAGGGGACATGATCAGATGTTGAGAGAGATTGGCTGTGTAAAGCTAACGACCAGGTGAGTTGTTTTCCCCAGCGTTTGTTAACGGGGGTTAGGTTAGCTCTGCTAGCTGAGATCTGAAGCCTGGTGAGTTGTTATGTCAGGGCTCTGCTGGTTGTTTTTGGCTGTGTCATGTTTCTTCTTTTGAACTCACAGGAAGATTTATGTACTTAAGACCCAACAGGACAAAACTTCTCTTATTATTGCATAAAGAATTTGACCTTTCTTATAAAATGTCTTTTTTCCCCCCCGAAAAATTCAGAATTCTGGGGGAAAAGTCAGAATTACGACTTTTTTCGAAAGTCAGAAGTCCAGTTTTTGTTAGTGGCCCCAGTCCTCGTCCGTAGTGAATAATGTAAATTAAAGGATTAATATATCGTTTTCTCAAACCATGTTTATTGTTATGTTTTTTTCCCTTTATATTAAAAAAGAATTCTGACTTTTTTTCGAAAGTCGGAGCTCTGATATTAGAGTCAGAAATCTTTTTTCCCCATTGCCTCTAATCCTCTTCCATAGTAAATAGTGTAGGTACTAGGATTATTAATAGTTTTTTAAATCCGTGTTTTGTCCTTTTGCTTGAGACTTTGTTAAACTGAGGTTGGTTGATTAAGTTGTTATTATTAAATTAAGTTGTTATTACAACACCTAGGTATAATAGAAATTACACCTATTTTCTTTTTAAAAAAGGTTTTAGCATGTGCCTGTGATACATTTATCAGGATTTATAAGCCATATGGAAAAGCATGGCATCTAATTAAAATTATTTCCAAGGCCTGGATAAGAATGGGGGGAAAAAATGTGGAAAAAAATGTTAGGATTTCTAGACTTTCTTTCCTATCACATATGCTTCCTTGCTTCCTTTCCGTAATCTCTTATTTAAATTTTGCTACGAACCTTTTGGGAACTCTGGAAATTTGAGTCAGGAATGACATGGAATTTTGCGTGAACCTCGTTTTGTGACTTTTTTTTTTTTTATACAAATCAGTCTGATTAGTGTTCTTTTGTTGTTTTTATTTTCCAAACCCTTTTCATCTAAATTGTGATTACAGTAGGAGGTCAGCCTGATCTTGTCTGACATGACTAATAGTGTCCAGTTAAACTTTCTTTTATTGAAATAGAATGCAGGTGTGTAATGCGTTTATGGAAAATCAGATGGACAAACATGTGTGTCAAGGAATTAAATAATTTGATTCTATTAAATGTTGACGTTGAAGCTTTGTGCGAGTAGCCAGAACTCCCTTCATCTGTACCCGCAGGGAACCGGTGGTAAATTATGAGTTAAGTCCATCACACTAGAGTCAATTTCAGTAGCTTTTAAAGGGGCAGTATTATGTAAAATATACTTTTTTGAGCTTTACATCGTGTTATAATGTTGTTCCCTTATCACAAACATACCTGCAGTGTTGCCTTGATTCTTTCATGCATGTTTGAGGAATCATTTAATCTCCTGTAGCAACCATTCAGCTGTACAAAACACCTGGGTGGACCCAGCTCCAACTTCTAGGCTCAGGTCCTCCTTGGAGCTGCAGTTTCTAAGCTTCCGAGCTTCCGCTTCACAGATCACTCCCCCACTCAGCTCCTTCAGACCAGCCAGCAGCAATTAGCAAACACCTGGTGGAACGGCGCATCTGCTGACCTCATTATACGAGCTGCTTCTCAGTGAAACGCTGATTAAAAATGTTGTTGAAGGGTTAATAGAGGAGCGATGTTGTGATGACTTCCAGAAGGTGGAGTTTCAGAAAGAACAGGAGTTTCTTAAAGAGACAGAGGCCCAATTTGAAGACATTAAATTACAAAGTCAAATTTCTTTTAAGTCGTATTTGATACACACAGCATTTTTGTAACAACTGAAGGTAACATAGTTACTTGATTGTGCTGTGAAATGACTCTGTGTGGCTGGAAAATACGTGATAAAGACTCAACAGTTTAAAATACTGGCTCTCTAAAGCTGGTGAAATCAGATTGTTTTTTTAATATATCAAATATATTTGGGAAAAACACCCTGAAACTGTTGAAGCAACAAAACATTTGTGTCACTGCCAACCGTTTGACCATGGCAGGTGTCAGATTTCTGTTTCTTACTCATTTAAATGCTTTCTGCTTCCTGAGGTATGGAGCAGCTAAAACTGGAGGCGTTATGTTCTGATCTGCAGGATTAAACTGCAAACAGCATCAGTGTATCATCCGTTGTGCTTCATAGGAGTTAAAAAAAAAAAAAAAAAAAAAGAGCCAAACTGTATTTCCTTGTCTTTTTCTGCATGCAGCCCACTCAGCAGCCCGGTGACGACCCGATAAGTCAATTCACCGCCCCGTCCTGTTTGCCGCCTCGTCGCCATGAGCGCCATGCGCGTGGACGCCAAGGTGGTGATGCTGGGAAAGGAGAGCGTGGGCAAGACGAGCCTGGTGGAGAGATACGTTCATCACCGCTTCCTGGTCGGCCCCTACCAGAACGTGAGTGTCAGCTGCTCTGATCTGTGGTTGGTCACGTCGCCAGAAGCCCCAGTGGAAACCCAGTGCTGCTGGGTCACAGCGCGTTTAGCCATTAGAGAAGCATTTTTGTTTAGATGTTAACATGAAGGCTGTTTCTTCATGCATGACCTTTGGGGAGAATTTAGGAGTGAGAGTGTTTGACTGTAGGCGCAGTTTGTAGTGTGAAAATCTATTATAAAACCTCAGTATGATGACGTCTTAACTCACAAATAACTGGGAAATGCTTCTCTGCCACTATGTTGTGGCCTGTTTAGTCTGAAAGGTGTTTTATTCTGTGGTTTGGGCTGCAGTTCACTCAGCGTAAACCTTTAATCGGGTTGTATTTCAGTTTTCACTTGGTGTGTTTTTACTCTTTAGTTTAATTTGCAGCTTAGTAGAAAAAGGAGAGATGGGACTTCCTGTGACATTTGTTCAACTTTCTTAAAACAAAGTTTTGCCCACATAAACACAAGTTAAGCTTTTCCTGCATACAGCGCCTTGCAAAAGTGTCCCGATCAGTTGAACTTGTTCGTAGTTTGTTACGTTACAACCGCAAACTTCAGTGTATTTTGCATAATTGTTAAATTGAAGGTCCCAACAGTGTTTAGTTTGCTAATATATGCAGCTCGAACCCTGTGCTTTGGTCAGACGAGGCTACGGTTGCACTTTATGGCAACAAACACTCCAGGTGTTTGCACAGGGGTGTCTGATTATTGTGGCATTTAGCAAATAGAAACAACTTTGGTAATTCTAACACTTTAAAAACACAAAATGTTACCAAGTGTTTCTGGTCTAGTTTTCAGTGGAAATATTTTGAATACACTTGAAGTAAGACTAAACTAACTAACTAGTAACTTTTCAGCAGATATGGGAGCTTGTTTTAAGTCAATAATTCCTTAATATTGATGAAAAAGTTCTAGTTATAAGTGAAATAATCTGCCAGTGGAACAAAATACTTTTTATAAGTTAAAATGACTGGTTTCACTGGCAGATTATTTCACTTATAACTAGAACTTTTTCATCAATATTAAGGAATTATTGACTCAAAACAAGCTGCTATATCTGCTGAAAAGTTACTTGTAAGTTAGTTTTATCTTATTTCAAGTGTATTTAAGATATTTCCACTGAAAACTAGACCAGAAACACTTGGTAAGATTTTTTGTTTTTGCAGTGAACTGACCTAAAATGAGAGAAGTTTTGTCAGATTTAACTTCAGGCGGTGTGTGTCCTTGTATTTGGTGTATGTAAACTTCTGGTTTCACTTGTAGATACATCGGTAGTTTCCTGGTCATGTTATAGCTGTGTTTTTACAATTTTGTACATTAAATCGCACGGTCAGATTAGCATAAGATGTGAAAAGCTTCTTCACTGAAAACGTAAACAAAAACAATCCGATTGCAGGATTTGATAACGGCCTGATGCGTCTCAGCAGGAAGACATTAGGCCGCGCCGCTGGATCTGAGCTCCCATTAATGTCCATTTGGTCTGCGCGCTTTTTGGAGTTGAAACTGTGTACACCCGTCATTGTCTCGTATTTAACAGCCCTCGTTCTCTCCTCTTGCAGACGATCGGTGCTGCTTTTGTTGCCAAACCGATCCAGGTTGGAGACAAAGTGATTACCTTGGGAATATGGGTGAGTTGTTGACTTCCAGGATTTATAGATGTGGACTTTCATGAGGTCGGAGCAGGATGATAACGCGTTCCCCGGCCTTCAAACTGACAGGAACCATCTCCATATCAGGAGTATTTTATTGTTGTAGTGATCTACTAAAAGCAAATATTGTAGGAGGTGCTTCATAGTCAGCATATTATTGCTTTATATGGTGCTTTAAGTCATTCTTGTAGTCACATTTTTACAGCTTTTTTTTTTTTTTTTACGCTTATTTCATAGTTGATGCTATTTTTCTTTTTTTTTTCTTTTTTTTTACAGTACATGCTTCTGTTTTAATTCATAGTTTTTAAGACTTTCTGAAGTGTGGTTTAGTTTCATTCATGCCCCCCCCAGTCAAATGGTGACCCTTCAGACGGCCAGTGACTTTGATCCCACAGGTGATCAACCCCTTCGATGTCAGAAAGTCAATAGATTGTGACTCTCATGTGACGCTGTGTGAAACTTCACGAGACGCAACTGTTTGTGGTTTGCTGCTAGACTGTAAACTGACCCCCCTGTTTGAGAAAGAAAGAAATAAATGTTTGTGCCGCCATATATGTGCTGTAATCCCTGTAAATAAATAAGAAATTTAGCATTTTGCATCCACTCTGACGAGTAATCAGATTTTTTTTAAAAAGCGGCACATTCTACAGATTTTTCATTTAAACCTTTTTTTTATACAATACTAGAAATACATCAAAAGATGCAAATAAACCAATGATTTAGTTCCTTTTTTAAACAATAAAAAAAAAGCATTTTCTTGCATAAAATGCAATAACATAGCATTTCTTTAGTGGACACTTGATCATTTGTAGCAAAAGATGAATCTGCAGCTAAAAAATTACTTCTAACACCAACATGTGAAAAAGTCAGTCCTTTCTGTTTGACTTAGCGTCAAATACATTGTAGGACTGATCTGTTGATTATTTTTTCAGATTAACTGATTAATAATTGGATAGAAAAAGGTGCTTAATATGAGATTTTTTTTTCTTTTTTACAGAATTTGAAGCAGGTGAAGCTAAAACTGCCACTTGAGGAGTTTTGGGTTGAATATATTTACAGACAAAGGGTTTTTTTTTTTTTTTTTTTTTTTTTTTTTTTTATCCTAAATGCAAAATGTTGATATATTTTCCACAGTTTTGGCTTAATTACTGCTCTGAGTGTGTTGTTCTTTCAGCAAATGACCTTTTTTGTGAGTCTGTATTCTCCAGTTAACGATTAATCGATTATTAACTAGTTGACGATTATTTCAATAATCCATTCAACAGGATTATTTCCAATTAATCGTTTCAGCCCAATTCTGATGTGTGAATTCTCCCTCTGCAGAGATTTTATATAAAACAGTCAAGGACTGTAGGACAGCTAATTTGTGATTATTTTGAATATTGCATGAAGGGCTTTTTTTTTTATCCTAACACATGATCATTTCAGACGTGTAGTGTTCGTTTCTTTCGTAACAGACCATTTTTTTTTCTAACATGGCAAAGAAACGGTGACAAACTGGATCCGTGGCCATGTTGTCACTTGCAGTCTGTTGCCGTCACACAGTTTATTTTCATTTGTTAAAGTTGTTTCTCAAAACGCAGCTTGACCTACAGGCTTGTCACACATCTCGTCTGACATCATGAAAACAGCATTCAGCTGTACGAGCCAGAAGCGTCCATACTTGGAAAGGAAAATGAAGCTATTTGACCCACAATACCCATTTATATGTCCTGTTTACATTTGGTGGATAAAAAGATTAAAACTTTGTTGCTTATTTTCCCCTCAGTGACCGCTGAAGATCTTCATTAAAGTGCGTTGAAAAAGTTTTCGTAACTCTTGAACTTTTCCACATTTTGTCAAGTTCCAGCCACGAACATCAGTGCATTTTGTTGGGATTTTTCATTTGTTTACGTTTGTTAAGGGGAAGGATAACGACCAATGATGCAGTCACAGCTGCTGGCCGTTCAGGTTATGTCTCTACCACGTTTGAGCATCCAGAGAGGAAAATGTCTGGCCGTTCTTCTTTCCAAACACCTCAAGCTCAGTCAACTTTCAAGTCTGGCCACCGATTATCAGTTGGATTTATCAGTTGGACTTTGACTAGGCCATTCTAACGCGAGTTTACATTGATCTAACCCATTACATTGCAGCTCTGTATGTATGTTAATGGTTGTCGTCGTGCTGGAGGGTGAACCTTCGCTCCACGCTCAGTTCTTTTGCAAGCCCAGTTTTCTTCCAGGGTTGTTCTGGATTTAGTCCAGTCTGACCAGTATCAGAGGAACTGTGTCCTAAACACAAATGCAAACTTTCCACATGTTTTTTTTTATCTTTTTTTCCAAAAATCATAGATAATTTTCCCTCTACTTCCCAAAATGCACTACTTTGTGTTGCTCTTTATCATAAAATGTCAATAAATTACACAGAAATCTTTGTAATGTGATGAATGTCGAAAACCTCAGTGGCTGATTTTTTTTTTTTTTTTTTTTTTTTTTTCTTAAACAAATATCACAGTTTATAGTAAACGATCTCACTGCATTAAAATGAGCAGCATGAGAGAATATAGCTGCTTGTTGCAGGAACCCTTAGTGCTGCTGCTTCATTTTTAATCATGACTGAAAAGACACTGGGTCTGTATTAAGCTTAAAGGCCGTCTTTCACTTTAAGCACACGTAGAAGCCTTTATATCGCAACAGGTCTAAAACAAAAGAAGCTGCTACTGTCTCGACGTTGCTTCTTTTCCTGTGCTCGATTTGCATCGTGTCCAGGCAGTCTGGGCTTTGAACAACCTGAAAATTCAAGAGTATGAACCATATCTGACTGCACTGACCCCCCCCCCGAGCTCAGCAATAAAGGACCGTTGTTGAGTTTGGGCTTCCTCCAACCACGTCAGGCGTCACATGACTCCAGAACCGCAAGTCTTTTTTATTTTTCCCAGAAGCAGAGCTTTTCCGATTTAACACTAACATCCTTGCTCGGTGTTTAGAAACCCGATACAATAACCAGAGGTAGTGTTTCACCTCAAGTGATGTTTTTCATAAACTTAAACTGTAAGATCATATCTGAGATCTTGTTTGACTACGTTTGTGTAAAATATAGCAAAAAAAAAAAAAAAAAAAAAAAAAAGGAGGTATGTTTCTTCTGAAATTCCTCATGTTTCTTCTCGCCTTCTTTGCCTCTTCTTCACAGGACACGGCTGGATCGGAGCGTTACGAGGCGATGAGCCGGATCTATTACAGAGGAGCTCGGGCCGCCGTCGTCTGCTACGGTAAATCCACACTGTTCTCAAAAACGATCCACTAAAAGCTGCTGGATCCATTTATTTATTTAATTTCTATTTTTTTATAGATCAAAAATAATCAACTAAAACCTGCTGGATGCATTATTTAATTCCTTAATTATGAGTTCTATTTTTTTTTTTATCAGAAATAATCAACTAAAACTTGTTGGATTAATTTCTTTATTTATCTTTATTTTATTTATTTATTTTTTCATCTGAAATCTCAGAAATGATACATGAAGAGTTGCTGGATGATTTTTTTCCTCTAGTTTTATTTATTAATTTAATTAATTTATTTTTTTTTTTTCATCAGAAATGATCCACAGGATGCAGTAGAATGCATTTCTTTTTTCCTATTTTTTAAAATTAATTAATTTTTTTTTTTTTAAATTTATTTTCATCCACTCAGAGGAGCATTGATGCACTTATTTTATTTATTTATTTATTTAATTTATTTATTTATTTAGATCAGAAATAATCAAATGAAACCTGATGGATGCATTTCTTATTTTTTTATTTCTATTTTATCTATTTATTTCTATTTTATCTATTTATTTATTCCATCAGAAATGAGTTGCTGGATGATTTATTTTTTTCTAGTTTTATTTATTAATTTTATTTAGTTTTTCATCTGAAATGTCAGAAATGATACATGAAGAGTTGCTGGATGATTTTTTCCCCCCTAGTTTTGTTTTTTAATTTAATTAATTAATTATTATTTTTTTTTTTTATCAGAAATGATCCACAGGGTGCAGCAGAATGCATTTCTTTTTTCCTATTTTTTAAAATTAATTAATGATTTTTTTTTTTTTTTAATTATTTTCATCCACTCAGAGCAGGATTGATGCATTTATTTATTTTTTTATTTTCATTTTTTTTTTTTAGATCAGAAATAATCAACTGAAACCTGGTGGATGCATTTGTTATTTATTTATTTCTATTTTATTTATTTATTTATTCCATCAGAAATGAGTTGCTGGATGATTTTTTTTTTCTAGTTTTATTTATTAATTTTATTTATTTATTTTTTCATCAGATAGATCTTCAGCAGAATGTATTTCTTTTTTTTAATTGTTTGTTTTCATCAGATACTATCCACTAATACCAGCTGGATGTATTTCTTTTTTTATATTTTTATTTTTAAATGTAATTATTTTATTTTATTTGATCTTTTTCCTATTTTTTTTCCATCAGAAATGATCCACTAGGAGAATACTAGATGGTAAATTCTGTGACTGTAAGGTTGTTGGTGAGCCGGCAGTATTTTTTTTGCTTTTTTTGCTGTACCACACATCTTACAGGATAAAAGGCAGCGTGGAGCTTCTGTTTGCTGTTACCACAGCTTTCTGTTGCACAGTGAGAGAATAAATGTAAACAGAAAACTGGCACTAGATACACAAACCGCCTCCCGTGAGCGCATTTACGGTGGAAAACATAATAAAAACACAGTAAAACCCAGTGCCGTTATCAGCGGGTCAAATGCAAATGAGAACGTGTTCCTGCTGTAGGAAATACTAGGTCTATGTGTTGCATAGTTGGTACTGCACATCTTTATCTTGAATGGCTGCTCTAAAGATGACCCTCAAATAAATGTAGCTGAAGGATCCTCGTCATGTTACGTTTTCCTGAGTCAGTCAGAGTTTCCAGGACCTTTTAATTGGATCTAATTACTTCCTGTTTTCCAGGGTATGAATACGATGCGACACAGAGTCGTGTCTAAATGTTGGGGCTGCATCCCGGAAGTGAGCGGTTATTCCCGCCAATATCTCGGGGGCGTGTCCTGTTGCCTAGCAACCGCGATGCGGAAACACAAGCTGGTTTTTTTTTTTTTTTTTTTTTTTTTTTTTTTTTTTTTTTTTTCTTTGTTACTTATTTAATCACTGTTAGAATACAAAATCTTACCGGGTATTTTTTGTTTGTTTGTTTTTAGTGGAAATATCTTGAATACATTTGCAACAAGACAAAACTAACTTACAAGTAAGTTTTCAGAACAACACTGGAGCTTGTTTTACGTCAATAATTCCTTTTTTTTAAAAATTGTTTGTTTTTTAAATTTTTAAATAATAAAAAAAAAATTAAATTAATTTATTTTTCATTAATTAAATTTTTATTTTTAAAAAGTCAATAATTCCTTAATAATAATGAAAAAGTTCTAGTTATTAGTGAAATAATCTGCCAGTGGAACAAGAGTTTTTAATTTATAATATAGGAAAAATGTCTTGATCCACTTTTAGATTATTTCACTTTATAACTCAAACTTTTTCATCAATATTAAGGAATTACTGACTTAAAACAAGCTCCTATATCTGCTGAAAACTTACTTGTAAGTAAGTTTTGTTTTATTTCAAGTGTATTCAAGATATTGACACTACAACCTAGACAAAAAATACTTGGTAAGGTTTTGTATTTTTGCAGTGTTTTACTATACAATTATGTAAATAAGTTAATTTATTGCAAAATTATATTAAAAGACATGTCTATGCAAATGAGAAAAGCCAAACAACACAACCACTTTTCAAGGGGAATGGAGGGAGGGAGGATGGCTTTGGATCGCTGTGACATAATCGGCCCTTAAATGCGGCCTTCAAAGGATGCAGCCTATCTTGCCTCCACGCACAGTGCAGAATGGTTAGGGAAGTAAAACAAAGTCAAAGGGTCTAACCCTGAACACCAACTGGTAATTGGTGAGTGATGCTGAGGAAAAAGGGCATTTCTTTTGTCTGACCATCTCAAATGTAAACAGGTGAGGTTTGCCTCACACTACTGGGACTTTAACTGGAACTAAGGTTGAGTGTTTCTCTTCTACAAACACTCCAGATTGGTTCCACGTGAAAAATGGATAAAATTAAACCCAAACAATTTGAATACAATCTAATGCCGTCTGCCAAAAAATGGCTCTTTAAATAGGATAATGATCCAAAACATGTGACCAGTCCAGGGATTTTGTAAAAAAGGTTCATGATAATCTGGGATTTTTAGCGCACTGAATAAATGCATTCATATTAAAGACTGGATTATTCGGTGAGATTATGATATTCAAATTCAAAAATACTTTATTTATCCCAAAGGGAAATTAAATGCCTCGTTTAGTCAAGGAGTTATTATAGGTGGTGATGGCTGTGGGCGGGAAAGATCTCCTGTAGTGGTCCGTTCTACAACCAAACTGAAGAAGCCTCTGACTGAAGAGACTCTGTTTTCCAACGACAGTCTCATGAAGAGGATGCTCAGGGTTGTCCATAATTTTCTTGCCTTTATGCAAAATCAACTTTGCATCATCAACTCCAGAGGTTCCACAATCGTCCCCAGAACAGAACCAGCCTTCTTTATCATAAATATATCAATAAGCACGTCTATTCTAAGACTTTTTCTCACTTATTTAGCTGTAAACGTCGCTTGTCTGATCAGTCCTGAATCCGAATCAGGACGAACGTGTTTGGAAATAACTGTCGAAGGAGCTGGCCAGTAACGAGACTCAGTTGTTGTAATTATTCATTTGGCACAGATCCCTGTAAATGGTGTGCTGCCGATCTGATGCATGAGAACTGTAGAGGCGTGCAGCAGGAATGGTTGCAGACCCGGGACAGATTATTGGACTTTGAGTCAACGACTGCAGCAGAGAGGACGACGGCCATCTTGGAAGGTCTGCATCAACCAAAAACTGGGCAGCCGATCGTGCGGTTTTTGGAAGAACTATGGATTTTTCTCCAAAATCCCAAAAGCTCCATGGCTGCGTTTGTTTTTCCACTGCACACTGTGGAACTTTGCGTTTCCCAAATATCCTGTGGAATTTCCTTAAGGATTACTCACACCACTGGCGCGTCTCATTTTACATCTGCCCCTCTTCTTCTTTCATTTCCTCCTCTTCCTGTGGTTTGCATTCCTCCCACTCTTTACGCCGGTATTATATCTGAAGAATGTTTCTTCTTTAATATTGAGAAAACAAGCTGAGCTGACGCCTCCAGGGAGATAAAAAGCGCTTGTTTTCTCTTTCTGGTTTCTGGCCTCGTAGATCTGACTGACAGCGGCAGCTTCCAGAGAGCCAAGTTCTGGGTGAAGGAGCTGCAGAACTGCGAGGAGGTAAGGAAGGCTTCCTTCGCTGCAGGGGAATGATTTGTGACTGCTGTGTGTTTAAAGGGGCAGTATTATGTTTTTTTCCAGGTGCATAGAATCATTTCACAGCACAATCAAGTAACTATGTTACCTTCAGTTGCTATAAAAATGCTGTATTTATCAAATATGACTTTAAAAGAAATTTGACTTCATCATTTAACACCTTGAAATTGGGTCTCTGTCTCCTTAAGAAGCTCCTGCTCCTTCTGAAACTCCGCCTTTAGGAAGTCATCACAACACCGCTCCTCTATTAACCCTTCAACAGCGTTTTAAATCAGCGTTTCACTGAGAAGCAGCTCGTATAATGAGCTCAGCAGATGCGCCGTTCCACCAGGTGTTTGCGAATTGCTGCTGGCTGGTCTAAAGGAGCTGAGTGGGGGAGTCGCGTGGGTGGGGTGCTCTGTGAGGTGGAAGCTCGGAAGCGTAGAAACTGCAGCTCCGAGGAGGAGCTGCGTCAACCCAGCTGAATGGTTGCCACGGGAGATTAAAGGATTCCTCAAACATGCATGAAAGAATCAAGGCAACACTCCAGGAATGTTTTTGATGAAGGAGTAACATTAAAACATGATGTAAAGCTAAAAAAATGTTGGTTTTACATAATACTCCCCCTTTAATGCTGATTTTACTATTTCATGAAGCAAAAAAAGTGCTGACTTGTTAGGATTTTTCTGCTAATACAGAAAAATTCAATGTTTACGGTTTAGCCGTGGTGGCTTTTATGAAGAAGGGCAGGTTGTGACATGTTGGTGCTGGCTGTACTATCAAAATAAAATCCTTTTTGTTGTGTTTCATGAATAATTGAGATTTATTTCTTGGTTTGCGTGGCGTCCTGCAGCACTGTAAGATCTACCTGTGCGGCACTAAGGGCGACCTGATCGAAGGAGAGCGGGGTCTGCGTCAGATCGACTACCACGATGCCCAGGACTTCGCAGAAGGTGATTTGAAGATGTTGCTTCAGAAGTATTTCTGACGTCAGAGGGAAAGGAAGGTCCTCGTTCTGGGAATCTGACTGAGCTGCTTTCCAGATCCGGTTAAGAATGTGTGAAGTCAATAAGGGACGAGAAATACTTTATGATCAAAACCCCATTTATTTCCTGTCATAATCCCATCCATCCATCTAACCAACCAACCATCCATCTAACCAACCAACTACCAATCATCCATCCATCCATCCATCCAACCATCCATCTAACCAACCAACCATCCATCTAACCAACCAACTAACCAATCATCCATCCATCCATCCATCCCAACCATCCATCTAACCAACAACCAATCATCCATCCATCCATCATCCATCTAACCAACCAACCATCCATCTAACCAACCAACCATCCAACCATTCCATCTAACCAACCAACCAACCATCCATCCATCCAACCATCATCTAACCAACCAACCATCCATCTAACCAACCAACCATCCATCCATCCATCCATCCATCCATCTAACCAACCAACCATCCATCTAACCAACCAACTACCAATCATCCATCCATCCATCCATCCAACCATCCATCTAACCAACCAACCATCCATCCATCCATCTAACCAACCAACCACCATCCATCTAACCAACCAACCATCCAACCATCCATCTAACCAACCAACCAACCAACCATCCATCCATCCAACCATCCATCTAACCAACCAACCATCCATCCATCCATCCAACCATCCATCTAAACATGTCTATCCATCCAACCAACCATCCATCCATCCATCCATCTATCCTTACTTCCATCCAACCATCCATCCACCCATCCATAGAAACATGTTCATCCATCTATCCCATAGTTTCTACTGTGGAATCACTTGCCATAAACTTTATAGTGAACTTTTGTTTTTATATTTTTAATATGGGCTAAAAGAAGACGGGGAAGTCTGGAAAAAGTTTATAATTCAGACATGAAGATGGTCTAAAAATCCTGCAGATGGGCAAAGAGTCAGTAAAAACCTCCTGAACACGACGACTGGTTGGAGTTACTTCTGTGATTACATTTTTGAGCTCTGCAAACTCCTTCGCTGTCGTTGTAAATCATTGTCAATTTTTTTTTTTTTTTTTTTTTTTTTTTTTTTTTTTTTTTTTTTTTTTTTTTTTTTTTTGCTTGACTGCGACCAGTGGACTAAATGCTTCTGTTTATGTTCGCAGAGATCGGAGCTCAGTATTTTGAGACTTCCAGTAAAACAGGAAAGAACGTGGGTAAGTTTTACTTTCATCTGAGCGCCGCCGGTCGGCTCTGCTGTCTGATCAGAGGAGTTTTATTGGCTGTTAGACTGAAGAATAAAGAGTCAGTCAGATTCACTGGGAAGATCATGTTTAACGACGTTTCCTGAAGAGACTTTGTGCGCTTTACTAAAGGGCAACTGGATTCTGATTAAAGAATACAAAATCTGAACAAATCTGCCTCAGAGAGCAGAGAATCACCTTTTAAAGTGAATTTTTTGCAGTACGAAGTGAAAACCATTTAACAACGATGTAAATGTCAGTGACAGCCTCTAATATTAGCTGGTTCAGGTCTGAATTTTGCCGTAGGGGAGAAATAAGTGGCAGGCTGAGACGCGAAAGAGATTTGCCCTCTTTTGAAACAGGAGGCGGAAGTATGAGGCAAGAGAAGATTGCTGAAGGCATCAGCCACACATCACGCTGTGGTTTACTCAATGCTTTAATGTTTAAGTCACAAGTAGTTTCAAAATAGCCTTTGCTGTGTTTGTAACCCTGCAGAGAGTAATTTTAATTTAAATGTATTTGGAAGGGGCGATGTACGTAAATTAATATTCTGTAAATATGCCAGAATTAGCCAAAAGGCTGTTTTTCATCTGTCCCTGGACAGTGGTGAATCTATCTCGCTAAAAACAAACAAAAGTTATACAAACAAGGTTAAAAATGACTAAATTACACAAATTTTATCAATTAATACAATCAATACAACACAGCTATCTTAAAAAGTATAGGAAGTAATTTTAAACTAAATTCATCCTTCATATAGACGGCAAAACACAGGTGGTCACATGGTGGGATTAGGAGAAGGTACTTAGTTATTCAAAATGCTGACAGATATGTGTTATGAACTAATTCTCCTTGAATTGTTTTTTAAATTGAATAAAATTGGCAGAAGCTCTGATTGACTGAAAATGCACTCTGACTAAAAGCACTTTCCCGAAGAGGAACAGCACAATCTTCCCGGATTGCCCCTCTTGTTGAACGAGATGGGGTGTTGCTTATATTTACAAACTGAGCAAGTGGTGGAGATGACAGACCTTTAACAATTTTGTACAGAAGAGAGAGATTTGAGTATTTAATAACATCCTCCCAACCTCAGACCCCATGTTTTTCTAAAATATTGCAATGATGATATCTTTGTCCGATATTTCGATTGTCTGTCTGTTTAACGACTCTATAAGTTTTAATGTTTTATTTGCTTGTGACCAGGTTGTGAGACAGTAGGTTATGGGTGATAAAACATGTGGTCTTGTAAACCTAAAATTTTAAATACTAAATTTAACACAATTACAAACTTTTTTTTAATCTGAGATTTAATGAGATGATGATAAAACTGCAGCTCCTCTCATGAGAGGCTAGGACTGGGATTGTTATCCTTCACTTACTGGGTTCCTGCGGTGTGTGGAAAGGTTTGGAATTTGCTTTTATTATTTCCCAGGTCTGGATAAGCGTGGGGAAAAAGGGAAACGATATGGAAAAATGTCAGAGTTTCCAGGCTTTATTCAGGTTTCTATTATCTCAAAGAGCAAATCTGAATTTCTAAATAATAAAGTCCTTCTTAAATGTATTCATGCTTAATTTAAACCCATTAACTTTCAGTGAAACTCGAGTCTTTGTCAAATGCACTGTTAGTTACTGACTGACAGAACCTAGATATAAATGCTCGTGAATTTCATATTTTCTTTTCAAAGGAGAAGAATTTCACTGCTTCTTTTGGTATCTGGATCTTCTTGGATCAGTTTTAGACCGAGCCTTTGTGTGGCTTTAATATTTGATCTGGCAAACAAAGCACTGAAAACATAATTTGTTAGTATTAACAAACAATATCAGGCATCAAAAATTTCACAAACAGTCCTTTAAAGAATCTATATTTTGGTAGTTCAGTCCAAATGTAAGTGTTAGAGATTTTGAAGTGATTGAACTCACTAAAATATGATGATAATGATAATAATAATAAACCTGTGTCCTTTACCACACTGCTGCATCAGAAGCCAACCTACGGATCGTTTTGCTTCATGATTTGTAGAGCGTTCAGATAATAAAACCCAACAAGGTCAACTTTTTCTACTGAAATGTTTAGAACTTAGAAATTCATATTTAAAAAGTATGAAAAAGGAAAACATTTTTTTTATGAGCTGTTCTGAACTAACAGCTGACAGACTCTGTTCACCTCCTGTTTTCCAGACGAGCTGTTCCAGAAAGTAGCTGAGGATTACAACAGCACTGCTTTCCAGCTCATGACAGGTGAGAGCTTTCCTCAAGCGCTCGGTTGTTGACAGGAGAGCAGAGATGCACCGATTGCAACTTTCTGCATGTGACTGTTGTAAAGCTCTGACCTGCTGAATGGGTCGTCGTACTCAGTCTGCTGTGTTTCGGCCTCGATTTGTAACGAAACTGGTTCCGTTGTGGTTTGAAGCGTTCACCTGAAAGAGGTGTCACTTTTGAGCACAACCGGCCTTCTTAGGCCCCTTTCACACTGGATTGAGCCCACGTCACGACATTACAAATCAGCCAGAGTGGGTTGTTTCTGCAGGCTCTTGGGGAGGTCCTCTGGGGTCCATCTAGAGCATAGTGCACTCCCCGATGGACAGACGTTCCCTGGCTGGTCTGAGCATCCACAGAACCTACTTGGTGAGATTATGGTGGTTTATTATTGTGGTGGAAGCAAATCTTGGTCCTACGTGCAGAGTGGAGGAGCCTGATAGCAACAGGGACAGCTTGGCTTTCCTATTCCACCGTCATCATTCCTTGTTTCAAATTTCTCTGTGTTTGAGAAGTGCACCTAAACTAAGCGACTTTAGGAACATAGTTTCCTTCTGGGACAAAGCTGGTAGCTGGTGAAAAGTGCCCAACACCTCCAAATTGCACATATGACTGTTGGAAGATTGGAGGATGTTGGGACTTCTTCAGGTTGCAGTTCAGATGCTAAATGTGTTTATCACGATGTCAAAAAAAACCCTTAATACTGTATTTAGTGTTGAGACAGGGAAAGCAACTTTCATAAAAGCAACTTTAGGGTTCAGAGACTCCGTATCAGCTCACAATAATCTGTAAAAAACACAAATTAAACATTTTACTCACTTTTCTTCTGACTGCAGTTACTAAGATAATACAAACAAAATGCTGCTACAGTATCCGTACAGGAAACCCCTTCCCCTGCTTCACCTCAGGCTAAGCTGACAAACATACTGACAGTGCTTCCTCAATTCAATTTCAGTTCAGTTTCTTTATGCCGCGCCAATTCACAGCAAATGTCGCCTCGAGGCGCTTTACAAAAAAAATAATTTCAATTCATTTCATTCCAGTTGATGCTAGCTATCAAACAATGCAGCAGCTCAGTTAATTATTAAAATTAGTTTAAAAGTTTCTAAGGAAACCCAGCAGAGCACCGAGTCGTTGACTTGCAGCGTTCACTCCTCCTGGACGAGCACGTAACGACCGTATGGCGTTGTGTTGTTGATTTTACAGCAATCCCTCATACCAAGCATGCATGTCGCGACAGTGGAGAGGAAAAACCCCCCTTTAACAGGAAGAAACCTCCAGCAGAACCAGAACCTGGCTCAGTACAAGCGGCCATCTGCCACGACCGACTAAGGGTTTGAGAAGACAGAGCAGAGGCACAAGAAGAAACAGATGAGCTGATGTTGGATTATTTTCTATGTTCATTAAAGTAAAACGTTAACAGCAGGAGAAGAAGAACGACTAGTTGCTGGTAGCATTATCTCAGCTGAAGCCCTCCTCCAGGAAGGCATCACAGCCAAACAGAACGCCAGACCAGGTGCAGCTTTGATGGAGAGAAAATAACTGAGAGAAAACAACAAGTTTACAGTTGAAATAGCAGCAAATTGGAGAGTAGTAGAAGAAGAAAGTGAGGAAAAAGTGGTCAGTTGGTCCTTCAGCAGCCTAAGCCTATGGCAGCATAGCTACAGAAATAGCTCTGGATAATCTGAGCCAGTCTAAGTATAAGCTTTATCAAAAAGGAAAGTTTTACTCCTTCACCACATTCATGCTGAAACTGATGGTCAAGGTGTGGAAACCTCTCATGCGACCCCTCTTATGCATGCTGGGAAAATTCTGGAGGTTTCTGGAAGTTCTCTCGGTGCAGATCAGACGCTCCTAACTTTCACATTAGAAGGGGGAACCTCTTCGATGAGCGTTAAGAGCGCAGACCCGTTCGTTGCGCTGAAATGAGGATCTCCAAGTTTGCCGCGGTCCCCTTGACGTTTGTAGAGTGGTCTTAATCTGGTGTGAAGGGGGCCACAGCTGTGGTGTGCACACTGACCAGGAGGTTTTTGCAAGTTCCTGACTTACTGGTAAGTGCTGTCCTAACAAAATCACAAAAGAGAGATCAGAAATGATTTAGGAGACCCAAGAAATTAACTTCTTCACTTCTTTTTGATTCTCCAGAGGAAACGGGTGTCGACTTGGGGCAGAAGAAAGACTCATATTTTTACTCCTGTTGCCATAACAACTGATCTGAGCACCAGGAAGAGGGGAAAGATCTCTCCTCTCCACCGTCCTTGGACTGGAATAAAATCTGGACGTTGGAAGGCCCCAGCAAATCACCTGAGGAGAAACCAAACTCTCTGTACCTTTATAACGTGTTTATTTCTTTTGTGCCATAAGGAGCTAAAGGAGGAAGATCTGCTGCTCTGAAACGGATTCCAGGAGTTAAAGACATGTAACTTTTGTTTTATCAAATGGTCATTTCTCGGTAGCTCACAGGGAACTAAGCCTCCCTGATGGAGGAGAAAACATGAAGGCAGTGTAGTGTTCAGGAGGGTTATATTCAAGTTGTATTTAATCCTGTTGTGCAAGTTGTCTTCAGATGTTTTCAGAGTAAGCTGATCAGACATTTTGTGTCATCAACCACCAGAATACACTAATATGTAACTCCGATGGAAAAAAAAAAAAATACTGAGGCTTGGATATCACCGGTACAAGAGGAAGGTTTGTGTTTACGTTCAGCAGCCTCACTTCGTTGGTGTTTACATTTTCTGCCACGACAGCCATGGATGTACGAGGAAAAGCGACACTCGGCCTTCATTGATCTCATATTGCTACAAAATTCATGTTTCCTGACAGAAAAACTGCAACTTCAGACAAAGGAAACCAACTTTAGGATTGTTTTTCTGTTAGCAAGAACTCATCTGAGTAAAACGGTGGTAATTAAAAGAAAAAGCCCCAGAAATTCTGTTACAGTTCAAGTAACATATAAAACATGAATGTTTAAGATTTCTAAAGTTATCATATGTCAGCAAAGGAGCAAAACACTAAATGCACGTTTTGATTGTTCATCACAGCAAAGAGTTACAAGCTGTGATTTCGTCAAAGGGTTGAAGAATAAGCTGGTTTTAGTTGCCGGTTACCGAGAGGCTAATTTCTGCACATTGATGATACTGCATGACCTAAGCTGCCTGAAAGGAAACCCTAGTATTGACTACATTTCTGTTATACGTCTTTGAATACATTATTCAGATGCTGAGATCTTACTGATGGGTTTTTAGGAAACATCTGATTTCACAAAGACGATCAAAGTTCTCCTATATGATGTGCTGGTAAACCACAGATTTACCCAAACGGGGAAAAAAGCGTCACGGTGAATGTTGTAATGTACTAACTGTCTTTGCTCAATGTTCTGATTGTCTGCGACTGAGTTTGACTTTTGATTTGCTAAGTTATTGCCTTTTAAGTTGTGCTGCAGGGTGAATATTTCTTCATGTTTCATGAAATTTTGATGCACACTGTTTTTTATTAAAGGCTGTTGTTCAAACAGATTATTTAAAATAATAAAAAAGAAAACCTGAATGAAAGTTTTGAAGTGATGATGAAGCTCAAATTACATGACATTACTTTGCTCTCTTTAAGTTTTAATAAATAAAAAAAAATACTAAGGAAATCATGAAGCTTTTCACTGGCCCTGTGTGTCATTAGCACACTTTTTTTCCCCCCACAGGACCATGACTCGTTTATTGCTGGAGGAACTTCTCTCATTGTGGATTTCATCAATATCAAGTGTTACTGAAAACTCTATTAGTTATCTGTTTAAATGATGAGCTGTTATGTTAATATTCTGACATTTATGATAACCAACCGTATATTATCCAATGACTTTAAGACTGGCTCATCTGGGGGGGGGGGTGTTAGCTTTTTTTTTTGACTCCCTTTTAAACTTCCTGTAGCAGCTAGCTGTGCTATAATGCTAAGGCTAACTGCTACATAAACAGGAAAACAACATAAAATTCACTTTTATGTCTTTTTTTTAATTATTCCCTTTTGTTTTTGCAAAAAAAAACAATTATACACTGTGCCATGATTTTTCAAGACAATAGCATGAGATTTTGAATCTGCTCATTTAAATTTCCTTTAGCAGCTAACTTTGCTGTAATGCTAGGGCTAATTTCAAGATAAATTGCAAGCAGTAAGTGGAGATTCAGTTGATGCTGTTAGTTCTGTACATTTCTAACATGAAAAAGGATAATAAATATTCTATGAAATCTAAGACAATGACAGGTTTTATTTTGAACAACCTTTTCTACCTGTAGCAGCTAACTGGGCTGTAGTGCTAATGCTAATTTACAGATGATGCCTTGAGGGGTTATTTTTTGGTAGGTGCTAACATAACTACATAGAAACAATTGAAGATTTAGTTTCAGCTGTTTTCCCATTCCTGCCATTCTCATAAAATAGATGATTTAAAAAAAAAAAAACTCATGACGTTCAGGACAATGACTCAGGAGTTTTATCTTACTATGTTCTTTTATAAGCTACCTGTGCCATAGGCTAACGCTAACTTGATATGAAAATGCTACAAAAAAAATACTTTCAGGTGTGTTGCTTTTTTTCTGTCCATTTTCATAAAGAACGATAAACTACCCTGTGACTTATAATACAATGACTCAACTGCTTTTTCTAACCGGCATTAGTTAAATATTGTACTGCTAATGCTAATTTATAGCTAAACAGAAACAACAAATGGAGTTTCAATTTTAGCTTTTTTTATTTGCCTATACTTATAACCAAAGGAGAAAATACTTTGACCTATAGAAATTTTGCTTTGTGCACAGTTTACGGTGTTCACAATTATTCTGAAAGTCAACTTTAGTTGCCAGATGCGTAGAGTTATGTAAACAGTGCTATCTAAGAGTATGCATGTTTAAAAGTAAATGGTGGAGTAATAAATGTGAAGCCACTTTGTTGATATTTCATCCCATATGTTTCATATATAGTTATGTTTGACATATACATCTTAAAAAAACAAAACCCCAGACCAAAGAGTTTAATTTAATAACTTTCTTTTTTATAGGTTTATACAGGAGTTTGTTTTAACAGGTCAGTTGAGTTCTAACAAGTCAAAATTACACTGGAATGAAACATAACTTGTTGGGCAATTGTAAAAAGGCATTTGTAAGGAGATGTGACTCTCACAGATGCAAAACCATTCCTTAAAAACATCTCAGACAAAATACACTCTAAGGCATTGGCAGATGACACACAGACAATATTAAGCTTGGAGACAGAGCGAAACTTGTGGCAGGAACACAAGCACGGGTCTGAATTTGAACCTCTCGCCGTCAATCCGACGTTCCAGCTTCCATCTCAGTGGAAATTCAAGAACAAGAGGAGGAAGCGGCAACACCTCGACTCTCCCTCGTGGTCATTTGTGCGTCACAGAACAGCATTTAAATGACTTTAAAGCACCTTGTACACACTGGAACAACTATTTCTTACACCTCAGCTTTCAGTTCAGCCACATACAATGCCTCAAAAGCATTCACAAGCCTTTTTTTTGTTTTGTTTTTATTTATTATTTTTTGCATTTTGTCACTTTACAACCACAAAAGTGTATTTTTTTTATTTTAAGGAGTTTTTTGTGATGGTTAGAGGACATTAGTTACAACCCAGAGCGTCTTCTTCACAATATAGTCAGTCTTCTTCAAATAAGTTGTAACACAGACAACTACAGCAGATACTTTCCACCCACTCCCCTAAGCGTCTATTATGACTCTTTGAAGAAACTTCGATTGTTACAGTTACTACAAAAAAATTACCCTTTGTTATTAAAAAGTCATGTTCGAATCTGAACTAAATTAGAGAACAAACAGCAGACAGGTCAGGGGTTAAATTGTGGAGAGAAGCAGAGTTAGGTCCACATTTTGAACATCTCAGAGAGCAAACTGAAAGCATCACCGTGGTGCGGGATGCTCTTTGCTAATAGAAGCGACGAAATAAGAAATGTAGCTGCAATCACAGCCAAGTATTCTGGACAGCAATGCCTGAATACAAATGCATGCCACACATTTCAGACTATTGTTAAGCATTTTTGAAAACCATTCCTCACTGTCCTTCAGCTTCACAAATATGCGCTATGTTGTGGGTTATCACAAACAATCCTGATGAAATCCACTCAAGTTTTTTGGTTGTGAAGTGACAAAATGTGTAAAAAAAAAAATCAAGTGGTCTAAATACTTTTCAAGTCACTGTATTTTAATGTCAATTTCATTAAATTCAAGTCCTTAGTGATGTATTTTTGGCATGAAATGGTCAAATACAGTTTGACACATATAAATCTATTAAAAATGTAACTAAAACAAATTAATGCATTATTTTTTTAAGCAGCCGAGGCCAACGATGACAAAGCCAGCACAGTTCTGGCTGGGAGCCAATCATCTGGGGCGTCGTGAAGAACCAACGATTGACCCGAGTCTGAAACAAATGGGATTTCATGGATGTCTTCCAAATCCTTAACGGGATCTCCTGTTCGGAGGTTTTGGCAGCAGTAAAGTCCAGGTAAATATCACGAGAACTTCACAAGGATGAGATTGGGTCCAGCAGAGATGCTGAGGAGATAAAACGTTCCTCTACGTTTTCCTCTTCAAAAATGGGCGCAAAAAGTCCAAGTGTTATTTAACCCCAACCTCAGCGCCCCAAACTGGGCGCAGCTGAGCATCGAAGAGGTCAACCGTCTCACCTCTCTGACGTGTGTGAAACCTAAAAACCTCGAGCGGGGACAAGAAGCGCCAGATGATCTCGAAGAAAACTCCAAAAACAGAGTTTTCTGGAGAACTTTCAGATCAGTTTAATTTCAGATCACCACTCATATGAAGGTGCAAGTGTGTGATGATGAGGTAAGCGAGTCCACTGCAATGTGTTTTTAACCTTACCAAGTATTTCTGGTCTAGTTTCTGCAAACATCTTGAATACACCTGAAATAAGATAAAACTAAATTACAAGTAACTTTTCAGCAGATATAGGAGCTTGCTTTAAGTCAGTTCCTTAATATTGATGAAAAAGTTCTAGTTATCAGTGAAATAATCTGCCAGTGGAACAAGACATTTTAACTTATATTATGGGAAAATGACTGGTTTCACTGGCAGATTATTTCACTCATAACTAGAACTTTTTCATCAATATTAAGGAATTATTGACTTAAAACAAGCTCCTATATCTGCTGAAAAGTTACTTGTAAGTTAGTTTTGTCTTACTTCAAGTGTATTCAAAACATTTGCTCTAGAAACTAGACCAGAAATACTTGGTAAGATTTTGTGTTTCTGCAGTGTGACTATTAGGACTTCATAAATAAACTGTGAGGATGGTGGATATATGTTACTTTATTTAGAAATCTATATACTAATTATGTTTTTGAGTTATTTATTTATAGGTTCACACTTCATTTATGCTTTCATGGTTTTGTTTTCAGCCAAATCTCCTAAATCATCCACCGGATCATTAAGCTTCAAGCGCTGTCTCGCTGTAGTGACTCGGAGTCATAAATGAAAACAACTCTGTGCGCATCAATCGTCGTCATCCTCCTCCTCTTCGTCTTTGAGCTCCAGGTATTCCATCCCCACGTCCTCCTCGTCTTCCTCCTGGGAGTCCCATTTATGCCTGCTTACTTCCCCTTCTGCTACCAACTCCTCTTCTTCTTCCTCCTCTTCCTCCTCCTCCTCCTCCTCCTCCGCCAGCAGCTCCTCGTCGTCCTCCTCCAGGATGTCCCGCTCCTCTTCGTACGAGGAGATGGGCGAGTAGTGCGGGAGGTTGAACACGTGCGGGCTGCAGGGGGCGTCGGAGCTGCTGTGAGACGGAGAGGCGGGGGCCCCGGCGACAGGGATGGTGATGGGTACCGGGATGGAAAATGAAGGAAATGTCTCTGGACTGCCGCCGGCGTCGCCGACTTCCTTCACGTTCCCGCCGCCGCTGCCGGTCCGGCTGAGATGGCCCGCGGCGTTGGAAGGGATGACGGCCATCCCCAGCCCCGAGGTGAGGGCTCCCGGTTCAGGCTTATACTCCCTGATCTCCCCCGGCTCCAGCGGCTCCGGACCGCAGGGGTCGTGCTCGCTGCAGCACAGCTTCCCGTCCAGCTTGGAGATGAAGAGCAGCCCTTCGCGGTGCTGGGGACAGTAGGAACTGGGACACATCTCGCAGAAGGACGCCGCCTCCTTCCCACAGATGTCGCACTGATGCCACGGACATTCCCAGCGGCCTTCCATGAACAGATAGAAAAATAACTAGTCACCTCGAGAAACAACCCAGGAAAACTGTATTTCTGGTCTAGTTTCTGCAAACATCTTGAATACACTTGAAATAAGACAAAACTACCTTACAGGTAAATTTTCAGCAGATATAGGAGCTGGTTTTGAGTCAATAACACTTGAATATTGATTAAAAGTTCTAGTTGCACTGGCAGATATTTTTCACTTATAGTAAGACCTTTTCCTATGTTATGGATGTTTGATTTTGTGGCTTTTTCTAATCATCTCTCTGCTGCTCTAATGAAATATATCTGCTCTACTTAGTTGCTTGTCTGCCGCACCGCTCACTGCTGCAGCTCACACAAGCATAACCGCTCATATCACATAAAACGCAACACATAGTCGAGGATAAACTGATACAAGAGGAGGACTCCCTTTAGGGGGGTATCTGTTAATTTGTATACTTTGTACACTGATTATTCTGGCATTAAATCTTGATTTTATACTTAATCATTTCTCATTATTTCACAAGGTAAATACTTTGCTTGTTTTAGTGGTTGGGACTCGGAACTGGAGAGAAACGGACTCGGCGGTGCAGGAGGGGGAAAGAGGGTGACTCCCCCATCAACAGTGAGAAGTGAAATAATCTACCAGTTGAACTTGTACTTTTTAATCTATAATCAGGAATTATTGACTCAAAACCAGCTCCTAAATCACGCTGAAAAGTTACTTTTAAGTTAATTTTGTCTTATTTCAAGTAGTATTAAGATATTAGACTAGAAACGAGACCAGAAAATACTTGGTAAGATTTGGTGTTTGTGCAGTGCGCGGGCCTTGGGTTTGACCCATTTGCCCTAAAGTGACCGACCTGCAGGCCTCTTGGTGAGGTTTAAGCAGTCTGCATGGTAAACCTTGGGACATCCCGGCTTCTTGCAGGAGACCATTTGTCCTCCGTCTCCGCAGCTGAAACACTCGTCCTCTCTCTCTTTGGTCAACACCACCTTCTTCTTCTTCCTGCCGTGGCCTCTCCTCCTCAGCTTGCGGCCCTTGTCGTCAGATGGAGGGTTGTTCTGTTTGGACGGAGTTGTGGTTAGGAGTGTATTTCTGTACGTTTCAAAGGAAGGAACCACATTTATGCTCACGCTCCTCACCTTTGGCCTCACGCCCAGGAAGCCGCTGCAGTTTGCCGAACCGCATTTACACACCGTCTTCCCGTTCCCCAGGCACTCCAGGTTGTAGTTGAAGGTGAGCTCTGTGCCTAAAGAATAAAAGCAAAAGAACGTCTGACGGGTCATTACAACCAAGACGATGCTATTTTTTAATTTCCTTTCATTGTGCAAGAATTTAACTGTAGTAGTGGACCTGTAGTGATGTCGACCAGAGCGAACAGTCCCACCCGAGTGTCTCCGCTAACTGTCCACTTCTGCGTCTCACAGTTCGGCTGGCAGCTGTGGTTCATGAAGCGAGCCTCGTTCCCCTTTGGCCCGGCGTCGATTATTCGGTCCTGAAACACACAAACGTTGCAGGTCGTAGTTTGTCTGGAGCTAATCTTCAGTTTCACCCGTTTCAGCAGGAGAGAAACTCCATGTTCCTCCAATAAACTGCACACTTTACCATTTGAGTACTTCTCTGTCAAATGGAGCTGTCTTGTTCCACTGGCTGATTATTTCACTTATAACTAGAACTTTTTCATCAATGTTAAGGAATTATTGACTTAAAACAAGCTCCTATGTTGTGTTTAAAAATTACTTGTAAGTTAGTTTTGTCTTAGTTCAAGTGTATTTAAGACATTTGCACTAGAAACTAGATCAAAAATGCTTGGTAAGGTTTTGTGTTTTTGCAGTGTGAGGTAATAGTCATTTGAGTTATGGGAATCTACCACCTATTTTCTGCCTCAGCCCCTCTCTTCTTGTGTTTTTCTCCTCCTTGTAAGTCATTAATGTTGATGACAGCTCATGATTATCTCTTTTAATGTGTTTTATAACACTGAAAGGTAAAAATACTGCACTATCAGTGTCAAGTTTTAGTGTTAATAGATGCTGTAAAGTGAAATACCTTGTCTAGAGTTAACATGTAGAAGTTACAAATATCATTCTCCTGGGCGTGTCTGATCCTTGTCCTGCACTCGTCTTCGCCAATTACCTCCCCGACGTACTCGGTCACGAACTGACCCTGAGAGAAACACGAGGTGAAGATTTATTAACAACTTGCTGGCTTCACCAGTCAGCAGCAGCATCAGTCGCTGAACTAAATGTACCTTTTTGATATCGTGGACACAGCGAAGGCCCCAACCTCGAGAGAGCGTCCTGAAGATCTCCACCTGGCTGTACTGACGCTTGGTGAACGCCTGGTTGAGGCACCTCTCGCCGGCCGGACAAACCTAAAAGTTTAGTTTAATTTTTTCACACAGACTTTAGAAAGCTTTTAGTAAGTTTTTAAATTCTACATAGCATCAATAAAGACGTCAAATTACCTAACGCTGTAATTATTGCATCGACAGTGGAAGTGGCACCAATCCTCTTAAATTTAAGGTGAAAACAGTTCTGAAAATTAGTTTCTGATGGAGGTGTGTTGGTACCTGAGGGTGACATTCGTACAGCAACATACGGTTGATGCACTCAGAATCCATCCCACATGGACTCTCGTCTGTCGCCTTACAGTTGCAGCGTGGGATCTCTGATAGGTCGGCAGTCAAGATCTGAACTTTTCCTATCGGACGATTCACCTTCACAAGTCAGATGTCGAATGTTAGTCACAAAAGCTCTTAACACGGTTATCTATTTAGATAATGCTTATGTTCAGGTGCTGTTGCTCAAAAACCTGAATTCAGTTGGCCCAAAAAGGAAAGGCCTGTTGTTTTTAGATTCTTTACATATCACTCTTTACCTGAGTTTTATTCTTGGTAAATTTAACACAAATTTTTCACAGAACAAAATAACGCAGTTTTTTTCATATTGCCATAATCTCTTAGCCTAGCATAAGCATACTGAAATCAAAGTAGCATAGCATCAGCAGGATAAAAAGCTGTAGCATAGCAGCAGTATTCAGTAGTTTAGCCTGAGCATGCAAAAAGAGTTGTGGCACAGCATTAGCATGTTAACAGAACTGTAACATAGCACTGGCATGCTAAAACGAGAGTAGTGGTTTAGCCAAAAGGACTAGTAGCATACTATTCACACATAGTATCAGAGCAGTGGCCTAATGTTGGATGCTAACAGAATAGTAGCATAGTATTAGCATACTAATCAAGCACTAGTATATCGTTAGTATATAAACAGAGCTTTAGGGTATTGTTAACATACTAATAGACACGAACAATTTGAGATCCAAGCCAAATTTTAAAAGTAACAGCATAATATTAAACCCAAAGATAAGAAAAGTAAAACTTCGACTGTTTTTATGAGATTACAAGTTACAGTGTTAAAACATCTACTTAGCAGTTACTAACAAGCTAACCCTATAGCTAACAGAAGTGGTGATCAGAATGTGTTCTTCTTTTAAGACACCTACTTGTTGTTTAGAGGAAACATTTTTGGCCAATTTTTTTTCATGGAAGAGTGATGTATGCTTTTAGAAATGTAACTGTTATTTATTTTTATTTAACCAGGCTAGTGCCACTAAGAGCAAAGATCTGTTTTACAAGGGAGGCCTGGCCATGAGAGCAGCACCATAGTTACAAAAAAAACAAACAACGCACATTAAAATTTGCTCACAGAAAACACTCGCACACAGAAAAGTAGACTGCATTGAAGTCACCATATTCTTAAAATCCTTCAGTATAACAAGGATTTGAAGTTGAAGCATAGATTGTAAATTATTCCAGCCATGATGTGCCGAAAACCTAAAAGCTTTCTTGTGGAGCTCAGGTCGTACTTTGGGGACAACAAACTGCAGAACATCCATAGATCTAAGATTGCAACTTCCATGTTTCTTTGTTAAAAGACAACAGAAAAGAAGGAGTAGTTTTATAAATAAATACATAAAAATGACTGAGCCATGGTGTATATAAAGATGTCAAGTTAATTTTAGAACAGAGTAAATAGGGAACCATTGTTAGTAATAAATCTCAACGCCCCAGGGTATACACCAGGGGTCACCAACCGTTTTGCTGCTGAAAGTTACTTTATGGGTCCTGAGTAATACAAAGGGCTACCAGTTTGATTCACACGTTTTTGCAGCAAAATGAATAATTGTTGTTTTTAACCAATTAGAACATGGTTAAACTTAGTTTAAAGTTTGGAATAGTAACCTTTCAGTCCAGTTTCCATGCTCACCATAGCACTGAGACTGCCCTTGTCAAAGTGTTCAATGATATCCACACAAATACAGACTGTGAAAGAACCACAGTGTTGGTTTTGTTGGACCTCAGCGCAGCATTTGACACTGTTGACCATGATATATTATTAAAGCGACTGGAGAGCTGGGTCGGACTCTCTGGTACGGTACTTAACTGGTTCAAATCCTACCTAAAGAACAGGAATTTATTTGTGTTAATAGGCAACTTCTCATTGGAGCAGACAAAAGTCACATGTGTAGTACCCCAAGGTTCAATCCTGGGACCCCTCCTATTTAATATCTACATGCTCCCATTAGCTCAGATTATAACAAGTAATAAGATTAGTTACCATAACTACGTAAATGATACACAGCTCTATATCACGATGTCACCAGGTGACTCTGAACCCATCCAAGCACTAAACAGATGCTTAGAATAAATCAGTGCGTGGAGGTGCCAAAATTTTCTCCAGATGAACAGAAACAAAACTGAAGTTATTATTTCTGGACCTAAAGAGGAACGATCTAAAGTCAGCGCACAGCTTCAGTTATTACAGCTAGAAACCAGTGATCAGGCCTGAAATCTGGGTGAAGTGATGGACACAGACCTGAACCTTCAGAGACACATAAAGACAGTTACAAAGTCAGCCTTCTATCACCTGAAGAACATTTCCAGGATTAAAGGACTAATGTCTCAACAAGACCTACAGAAACTCATCTATGCGTTTATCTTTTGTCGCACTGATTACTGCAACAGTGTCTTCACAGGTCTGCTGAAAGAGTCAATCAGACAGCTGCAGCTGATCCAGAACGCTGCTGCTTGCGTTCCCACTAAAACCAGGAAGATGGAGCTCATCACCCCAGTTCTAAAGTCCTTACACTGGCTCCCTGTAGCTCAGAGAATAGACTTTAAAATACTTCTGTTAGTTTATAAATCACTGAACGACTCAGCACCAAAATACATCAAAGACCGGTTGTCATTGTATCAACCTTCCAGACCACTCAGGTCTTCTGGTTCTGGTCTGCTCTACATCCCCAGAACCAGAACCAAACATGGAGAAGCAGCTTTTAGTTTTTATGCTCCACTAATCTGGAACAAACTTCCAGAAAACTACAAAACAGCCGAAACACTGAGTTCCTTTAAATCAAGGCTGAAAACCCACCTGTTTAGAGCTCCCTTTGATTAGTAGAAAGTGGAACATTGAACTATATTTGCTTGATGATCCTCATGATTTTGATGCACTGATATTTGCGTGGTAATTTTGATAATTTTCATGTATATTTGCTTGATGATTTTGATGATTTGCTGTGTACTTGATTGATGTTTTTTTATTATGTGAAGCATTTTGAACTCCCTTGCTGCTGAAATGTGCTGTACAAATAAACTTGACTTGAGTACAGTGCAATGAAACTGGTATTTTCACTCAAAGTTATACCAGTTTTTGAACCTATAATACTGTGCTGTTACTAGCCACTGAAAAAAAGAAAGAAAAAAAAAATATTTTTTCTGACCTTAATGTGTTTGTATGGTGGTGGTTTTCTGTCATTCTTCCTGTCCTCTTGAAGCTGCCGAAGCTCCTTTTCTGCCTGGAGCTCACGGAATCGCACAGCAGCCTCCTCCAAAGCTGACAATGGAAATCAAAACAAACTCAACATTCAACGAACATAACAACCATTGAATTTGGGATAATTTTCAGAATCTGTGCAAGAAGCACTCTCACCTTTCTTGTATGTTGCATCAACACCTTTTCCCATCTTTTCCTTGCTGTTTGCATCGACATCCATGTATGGGAAGACCCTGGCCTGGTAGGTCCACAGGTAGTCGTTGGAGCCAAAGAAGTGGACTGGGAACTCCCCGACGTCGTGCCTCATCCGCTGGATGTTTTCTGGGATGGTTTTGGGATGGCTAACCTCCGCTGGCCACCACCTTAGGTAGAAGAGCATATAAGGAGCAGAACATTAAAAATACTCTTGAGATATGTTGGGTTTATGTTTTTATTTTCAGTTTATCCATTGCATTACAGCCAATACTGGCAAACCCCTACTCTAAGAAAGTTGGAAATCTTTCTAAAATTCAACAAAAACTTCAATCAGCAGCAGAGGAAAACATTTTATGCGTCAGGACTGCACGGGTAGGAAATAAATAACAAATCTGATGCCTGCAAAAAACTCCAAAAAGTTTTTGAACAGCAAAAGAAAAACTCTCTAGACCGAACCGGTAACAGAGTGACAATCTATAACCAGTAGATTCACTGGTGACAGACGAGGGTGTCAGAAACGACAACACGTAGCAACACTACATCAGGGTGTCCTCGCATCCTTAAAAAGTCTTAAATTCATTTTAAAAAAGTAAGTTGGCCTTATAAAAACGTTAATCACAGGTTTTAAATTTTGTTGTGGCAGGACTATTTAATCTTGTATATTCTTGTAGTTACTTTTTTCTCGCAGGGTTTTTCTGTCAGGCACACGTCTGCGTTCTCTGACTTGAGGCTACCGCTAACTAGCTGCTAACCTCATTGATAGCTAGTTTTTTTTTTTTTTTTCCATCTATCATGGGTAAGTGCTAATTTATCACCACTTGGCTGGATGCGTTCCTTTTCGCCAGTTGCTCACTTCTGTTGCCAACCTATGCGAGGCTAGTTGCATTCTTTGCAAAGCAACTTTTACGCTTGGAACTACGGGGGTTAAGGCTGCAGAGAGCAATATGTAGTGTGAGAAGCACAAATCCCCTACCAATAGCCAGGATCCCCCAACCATCGCATACATTTATCATTTTTAGGTCTTAAATTTAAGTTGAGGTGACATTAATAAGATCTTAGGAAGTCTTAAGTTTGACTTTCTGAAACCTGCAGACACCCTGAACATACCAAACCACCAACAGAGTAAAGACTATTTCTGAACGCAAGGCTGCAAATAATCTACATCTTTCAACATCTGCAGTATAAAATATTTGGACAAGATGTTGTCAAAGGCAAAGCAGAGGACAAAAACCCATGATGACTGCCTTCATGTGAATAAACAAAGAGCTCTTAGGGCAGTACACTGCAGGCAAATAAATAGCTGATATAGCTGTTATAAAACATCCACTCATAAACAAATTTATTGGCTACATGTTCCAGTTCTTTTTGGACCATCTTTTGCCTTCAGAACCGCCTTAATTCTTCGTGGCTTAGATTCAATAAGGTCTCGGAAACATTCCTCAAAGATCTTCATGATAGCATCAAGCAGTTGCTGTAGATCCATGACGTGAACCTCCTGTTCCTCCACATCCCGAAGGCACTCTATTGGATTGAGATCTGGTGACTGTGGAGGTCCCACTGGAGAACTCATTGTCATGTTCAAGAAACCAGGTGGTTTCAGCTTTTTGACCTGGTGCGTTATTCTGCTGGAAGTAGCCATGAGGGGATGGGTACACTGACGTTGTGGCCTTTAAGCAAAGCTCAACTGGTACTTGGGGCCCAAGATTTGCAAATAAAATATTGCGCACAACAATATATCACCACTGGTTCGTATAAGTAGGATCATCTAAATGTAGCAGAAATCCAATCTGCTGTCCAATCTTAGTGATCCTGAGCTAATTGCCTCAGCTCCTTGTTCTTACCTGATAGGAGTGGCACCTGGTGAGGTCTTCTGCTGCTGTGTCCCTTCTGCTACAAGGTTTGATGTGTTTTGCGATACCTCGGTTGTAACATAGTTTCTTGAGCTTTTGCAGTCTTTATATCACCTTCAACCAGTCTGCCCATTTTACTGTGACATCAACAAGGTATTTTCATCCACACGACTGACTGTCAGTTTCAGACCACTCTGTAAATCCAAAAAAATGGTTGTGTGTTTAGATCCCCCCCGTACATCAACAGTGCCTGAAAAATACTGAGACCAGGCCCGACCATGTCCCATCCTCCTCATTCTGAAGCTCAGTTTGAACTTCAGCAAGTCCAGATGTCTCCGTGCTGCCGTGTGAGGGACCGATTCTTTATACGGGCTAACAAGAAATTGAACAGGTGTACCTAATAAAGTGGCCAGTGAGTGTATAGCCACAACTTATCTTTCAGGAAGTAACTAACTCCAAAAAACCAATCGCAGTACCTCCACAAATTCACCCACGTCACAATTTTTTGGTCCAAAAACAGCACATAATTCTGACAAAACACAGACAAAAGATAAAAATAAAAGCACAAACCCCGCCTCCCCCCCCAAATATTGAGAGCATTTAAAAGTCCCTCTGGCTCGTCGCTAACCTGTAGCGGCCAACCTTCACCCACAGGATGTCCTTGTAGCGAGGCTTTTTCCCGGCCTTACAGTCGTTGCAGTACCAGCTGCCCTTGGGCATCTCGATGTTCAGACACTCTCTGTGAAATGCGGCTGGACAAGACTCGCAGCACAGAAGGCTTCCTCCTGTAGGGCGGACAGAAAAAAAACAAGCTTCTCAAACACCGTTCTTGTTGGAAGGTGGAGAAGGTTTCGGTGTTAAACATCGCAGACTTTTGACTCGCTACATCAGTATTTGGTTGAAATTGCTGGCCTACTGATCTCGGAAAAAGCTCAATCCAACTCCAGGCAGGAAAAGATACTTAATATTAGAGGTTGTGGACTTCTGTTGGCTACAGTTATACAAATTTCAAGTTAAAGCCATGTATCATGTTTTTATTTTGGGAGTTAGAGAAAAGAAAGAAGGCACTTTACACTATAATGTGGAAACCCAACAAATAGCTTGAATGGAGGGACATTAAGGCACAAGATGTTAGAAGGTTTTACCAGTAAAACAGTTTGGGTCCTTTTGTTCCACCGTACCATAAAATGTGTCACAGCATGCCAACTGGTAGCATTTATTAGTTCATTCAAACAATACAAGGATAACACAACCACACATGACAATCTCTTGAATCATCTATTTCCATCTCTAAAAAATTAAAACACCAGCAGCAAACTCCTGCATCCTAAGTGCACAAACGAGCGTTATTGGAGATCCTTCCCCCCAGCAGCTGTAAGACTTTATAACCATCACTGCTTCCAACAAACTCAATAAGTGTTTACATAAATGCTGGTATTTGCACATTTATTTGTACGGTTTTACTCATTTTAACTAACATTTCTGCTGGTATCTGCCCATCTCTGCTGTTGCACAGTTTATATTGTCACTTATTCTAAATAGTCTGTTGTCTTTTAATGGTCAAATTAGGGGTGGGCGTTTATCGTATCGTTTATCATTTATCATGAGAAATTTCCTATCATGATAAGAATTTTGATTTTTCGTTGTTAATGATGTTTAAAAAACCCCAGAACTGTCAGAATTGTTGGGATGGTTAGTTTACTGTTTTTTTCCGCTGTTTGTTCAATGAGAGTATCAATAAATTTCAAAATATGATTAATTAGTGTTACTGTGTGCACTTTAGTGATACAAATCACATTTCTTTATGTGACTGGTGTCCTAAAGAAGCGTATTACAAATGGGTTTGTTTCTCAAGAGCAGTATTTGTGTTTGTGGGGCTGTGGTTGCTGTGTCATGCATTCACAACCATGCAGTTTCCTAAAAAAGAAGTAACAAATAGTTCTTATTGTCACTTTTATCGTTATCACAGTAGTACCACAAAATATCGTGATAAAACTTTAAGTCCATATCGCCCACGCCGAGCTCACACACATGCACATTTTGAACATTTATTGAGTTAATCTACTCAGCTGCACGTTCCTTTGGAGCAGAGTACACCATTTTTAATAACTGCAAAGTACATATGTAGAAATGTTGCCCGTACTGTTCAGTATTTTATTCTTTATTCTGATTTTATATATTTTATATTCTATCTTTGTGTACACCTGCTTGCTTCGATTGCCTGTCACTTTGCTGCTGTTGCACTGGAGTTTCCCCTCTAAGGGACAAAAAAGACATTTCTATTTCTATTCTAAACACGTTATCTGACACAATACTTTATATCAAAGAGAAACGAATAAAAAACTTAAGGAACCTTTGAATATTTTTTGAAATACTCTTTCATCTTCTGTTTGGTTTGCTCATCAATTTGTGAAATTATTACACTTGTTAGGTGTGCCAGATTAGGGCAAATACAACCATTGCACATTTGTTTATAAAGCATACGATGCCCTATGGTATGTTAAAGTTAAATTTTGGATCAAGAAAGTAGCCTATAATTAATGAAAATCACTTATCACAGAACAATAAAATAAAATTTGGAATGAAAAAGGCTTAATAATTTTAATAAATTAAGTAAATATGTATTTAAAAATCAAAAAAGCTTATGATTCACCAAGTGGTCTCCAATCTGTTGTCCTGAAGCCACAAGTGGCTCTTAATAACTGGTTAAAAATGATAAAGAACTAACTAATGTTGTTAAATACAGATATAATAACAAATGCTGGTTTTAGATGTTTTTTTAGTTTTGTCATGGAATAACTGCACTGAATTTCCACAATATTTTTGAGATTTATTTTTACAGTCATTAGGTTGGAAACTATGTGCATTTTTGTTTTTCATAATTTTCCACAAATGAACATCCCATAGAAGAAAATATATCCGTCCTCTTTTTTGCAAAAATCCTACATTTTACTTGATTTTAAAACCTAAAAATAGAAATAAAATGGTAGTTCTTTCAAAATGACAGCAAATTTCGTTTAGTAGATATTTCTCAAAAGTAAGATTTCCTTCTAGTTACAGAATAGGTAATATTTGTGGCTCTAAGCGGGTTTTATTTAGTGGGACTGAGGGCAAAAACGGCTCTCTGGATTGTAAATGTTGCAGAATGAAATTAAAAAATGAATGACAAAAAGTTTATGACAATTAACTAAAATTAATTTATCATTCATTTAAAGAATGGTATATATATATATATATATATATATATATATATATATATATATATATATATATATATATATATATATATACAAAATTTGTGACAAAAAAACTGAATAAAGCAAAATGACAGAATGGATATAAGAAAATAAATGCAACAGAATGAAAACCAAACAAAATAAAAAATTAAAGAGACGTGGTACCTTCGGTGCAGACAAAGCACCAGCTGACGTTGACGTGTTCGTGGTTCTTGACGCCGCGGCGGGGGGTGAAATGGTTCGGGCAGATGATGCTGTTGCTGGAAAGCACAACGCTGCCCGCCGCCATGCACAGGTCTGTGGCGTGATAGGCCACCGGGCAGCGAACACACCGCACCAGACGGCCTGCGGGGAACCACAGGAGCACAGGCGATGAGAACGGTGCCACAGCTTGAGCGCGACCCACGTGCCATTCTCTGTTTACCTTTGGAGACGGACGAGCTGTTGGGGCTGGCGATGAAGCAGGTGAGGCAGACGTGGATGGAGCAGCGGAAACTTCGGTTCACCGGCGCGGTGGCGGCGTAGTTTGCAATACACTCACCGTGGTAAAACTTCCCGCACACGGGTATCATGCAGCGGCGCACGTCTTCGCTGCGCTTTTTACACACGAAGCAGGTGTGGACCCCTGGACCGAAAGGAGGAACGTTGGTCACTTAATTTGAAATGAGAAAACAGGTCAACCCATGACGACTGTTACCGGCAGCAGGTAAAAAACCCAGTAAGAGTTCACTATCAAAGGTGTTTTTGAGATGTCAAATTTCTGCCAATATTGATACGACGCTCGACAACAGTCACAGCTGCTGATGCAGTCCTCTGGAAAATGGATTGGCCAGGTCCTGACTTTGACCCGTTTATCATCGATCTGGAGAGTAGACATGAAACGAAGACGCACCTGATTTGCACTCTGGGCAGATGAACTTCCCTTTCGGTGCCTCGGCCAGAGAGATGCAGGGCAGGTGAAAAGCTCCACAGCACTGACCCTCACAGAGCAGCAGCTCCCCCGACTTCTCACACACCTGAGAAAAACAAATTCAAGCTGGAATCAGAGCAGTGGAAAGAGAAAGCGCTTTACGTCGTCTTATTAGCACCCCTTACAATTCTCATTAAATCAATATGGCAGAAGCTTTTTAAAGCTGCTTTTAAGTCAATCAGGATGTCAGAGGAACTTGTTTTCCTGGCTTATGAATACGGAATCAAATAAGAGGCCTGATTGTTTAAGCCACTCTTTAAAATAGGAAAAACTAGAGAACATGTCATTCCTTATGAGCTGAAGACCAGAGAATCCTTAATACACCCCAGAAGATCTCGCCCAGACCCTGAAAACACCATTCACCTTCTGGTAGATGGCTTAGTGGGGTCTTCATCCAGCCAGTGTAAATCTGCTTTAAGTGCCTTCCCTGCATATTTTCCAACCTCCATAGCTTCTACACAGAGCTCTATAAACGCCACACACTGCAAAAACACAAAATCTTACCGAGTATTTCTGGTCTAGTTTCGAGTGCAAATATTTTTGAATATACTTGAAATAAGACAAAACTAAGTTACAAGTAACTTTTCAGCAGATATAGGAGCTTGTTTTAGGTCAATAAATCCTTAATATTGATGAAAAAGTTCTAGTTATATGTGAAATAATCTGCCAGAGGGATAAGAAATTGTTCCCATATATTAAGTTAAAATGTCTTGTTCCACTGGCAGATTATTTCACTTATAGGTAGAACTTTTTCATCAATATTAAGGAATTATTGACCTAAAACAAGCTCCTATATCTGCCGAAAAGTTACTTGTAACTTAGTTTTCTCTAATTTTAAGTTTATTCAACATATGTGCACTAGAAACTAGCCCATAAATACTCGGTAAGATTTTGTGTTTTTGCAGTGCACATCATGTTCAGGAGGCTTACCTGACACACGTTCTCCTTCATGGAGGCTGGCCCTCCTCGGTCACCTATGATCTTCCTCACAGGTAAAACTGAGTCGTCACACAGCAGCAGGTCATCCTTCATGGGGGAGAACCTGTGCTCCAGCCCAAACTTGTCATCCTGCAAAAAAAACAAACAAAAAAAAAACATAAAGAGGTTTCTTTTTTTTTTTTTTTTTTTTTTTTTTAGTTATCAATTTAAACAGAGGAAGGATTCTGTCCTAAAATAAAAGTCAGCTCACCTCTGACTCCAGCGAGTCCTTTGTGTCCTCCTGGATGCTGTTGTCATCAGACTGAGAAACGTCTGCTGGTGCCGTCTCCACCTGTTCAGGTTCAGAGAGGTTGGGCGCCGGAGTGGGGGGTTCGGGAGAGGTTTGAGGCTGAATGGGGGGTGCGGGGGTGCAGGTGGTGATCTCAGAGGCTGGTGGGGAGGCTGGAAGTGGTTTGATCTTGACTTTAGAAGATGGTGGAGCAGAATCTGTGAAGAAGACAGTAAATTACTGACAGCTGCTAAACAGGTTCAATCATCTGAAGTCAAAATGCTGTAAATTCTTGTCACTTTAAAGCCTTTTTGAATCTCCTCTTTGCAATTCGTTTGACAGATTTCTTGTGAAAACTTCATTAAAAAGGGCTTTAAAACCCAAAAACATCAATTCAAATTAGTTTTCCTGTAAATACAAACCCAAAGTCACTGTTTTACCTGCAACGTCACACACAGCTAAAATATTACATTAAATCAAGTTTCAATTTCATGCAAATATTTAAACATAGAACTGAAAGCTCTAATACGCAGCGCCCTGCATCATTACTGGTACTCCTGATAAATTGTGTATAAAAGTCATAAAATAAAATCACAAGATGGCGCACACAGATGCAGTTGGAGGTTGTTTGTTTTTTCCTCCCTTACCATGTTGCTCACTGTGTGTGGCAGGAAGATAAATATGGGTCCTTGTCCAGCTTTGTTTGACACACACAGCTGTAAATCTTTTTATTGTTGCTGTATTCTTGTAACAATTTCCAGACACATTTGTCTTACTTGAAGACGTGTTCTCCCGCCTTTCCCATTTTGAAGAGTGGATCAGAGAGCCATGCCATATTTATAGCTCGAATTGCAAACATGCTTTGCTTATTTTTATTTTATAGAAATTGTTCTGGGTGACATAACTTGTCACTGATGTGGGATTTTTTTGTATCACTGAAAAAAATGCACTTCTATTCAAGGTTGAATTTGTAAACAACTACAATTAAAAAAAAATAATAAATTTAAAGGTTTTTTTTATACATCTTTATAAGGTTCGACCCTGGGGCCCGTTCTATTTAATATACACTTCCTCCTGCCAGCTCAGGTTATAACAAGTAATAAGTTAAGCTACCATAACTACGTAAATGATACACAGCTCGACATTAAAATGTCACCAGGTGACTCTGAACCCATCCAAGCCCTGAACAGATGCTTAGAACAAATCAATGCGTGGAGGTGCCAAAACTTTCTCCAGCTGAACAGAAACAAAACTGAAGTTATTATTTCTGGACCTAAAGAGGAACGATCTAAAGTCAGCGCACAGCTTCAGTTATTACAGCCAGAAACTAGAGATCAGGCCTGAAATCTGGGTGAAGTGATGGACACAGACCTGAACCTTCAGAGACACATAAAGACAGTTACAAAGTCAGCCTTCTATCACCTGAAGAACATTTCCAGGATTAAATGACAAATGTCCCAACAAGACCTACAGAAACTCATCCATGCGTTTATCTTTTGTCGCATTGATTACTGCAACAGTGTCTTCACAGGTCTGCTGAAAGAGTCAATCAGACAGCTGCAGCTGATCCAGAACGCTGCTGCTCACACTCTCACTAAAACCAGGAAGATAGAGCACATCACCCCAGGTCTACAGTCCTTACACTGGCTCCCTGTAGCTCAGAGAATAGACTTTAAAATACTTCTGTTGGTTTATAAATCACTGAACAACTTACCAACTTTCACCAACATTAAAGACCTGTTGTCATTGTATCAACCTTCCAGACCACTCAGGTCTTCTGGTTCAAGCCTACTGAGCATCCCCAGAGTCAGAACTGAACCAGGCAGGATTTTGGAAAGATCATCCACGCCTTTGTTACGTCACGCCTTGATTATTGTAATGCAGACAGGCTGCCCTCTCTCACCTTCAGCTTGTCCAAAATGCAGTTGCTCGACTTCTAACTCGATCACACAAGCGAGGACACATCACTCCAGTCCTTGCTGCTCTTCACTGGCTCCCTGTGTGCTACAGAATTGATTTTAAAATTATTTTTCTTTCTTTTTAAACCTGTTAATGGCCTCTTCCACCTTATCTATCGGGCTTTCTTCGCCCATACTCTCCTTCAAGGTCTTGAAGTCTCTAAGGAACGGGTTGCCTCTACATATTAGGCAGGCTCCTTTACTCTTCTTTTAAATTCTTTTTGAAGTCTCATCTGGGCGCTCAGCACAGCATGAGTTGTTTGTTCTTGATTGAGTTGTTGTGTTGTCTAATATTGTTTTACATGTTTTTACTTTAGCAACTATTTTTACTTATTCTCTTATTGTACAAAACTTTGTTAAACCATTTGTTGTTCTTAAATGTGCTTTATAAATAAACTAGATTGGATGTCTTACGGACCTGATTGAGGTGCAGGATTTGAATTCGTCTTCAGTGTTTTCATCTGAAATGAAAGATAAACATTATCAGAATCAGCTTTACTGGCCAACTTTGAGCACAAACATGAAACCTGACTTTCACACGCTCACAGAAATTAAATATAAACATATAAACTTTAGAAAGGGTTAAAAAAGTAAAAGAAGAAGTATGTATGTTAACACTATTTTTTAAAAATATTTTTAAAGACAGGTTAGAATAGAAATATCAGTACTCCTATTTTTTATCTGAAATTAATTATCTTAATACAACTGAAACAATTAAATAATAATTTGCTTCCTGCTTTTTTCCTTTCAGGTTTCTATTTTACGAAAAACTCAAAAGGATCCTTTTTTTCTGTGGTGACTTTTGCTCATAAGCATCAGGGCTTCAGGTAAATCCACAGAGAGAGCCCTCTTCATCATGTTTCATGACTGAAAAGGGTATGTTTAGGCGAAAGAGCAGGCTACTCTACAATTGCCATTAGTGTTTTTATTAATTTCCTGCAACCCTGGTGCTGTTTGTCAGGGAAAATTTAAAACAGAATAAAGGTTTTATGTCTTTTGATACAATCTGAACCTTAATTCACTTTAATGATTGAACTGGGTGCACAGGAAACCAAGAAAAACATGAAAAAACAATTCTAACAAGCAGAAATCGTAGATAAACTTAGATTTGTATGTTCATGTGGTTTAATTTCCCATTTGCTGTACACTCAGCTGTACTCTCAGTCCTGTCTGGGCTCACAACTACATGAAGAAGTAGTTCTTAACATTATGTGGGTTTAGCTGATCTAAAATAAACACGACTTGCTGGAAGATGACCCATCTGTTGTGTCTGACAGACTGGTGTCACTGAAAGGTCCACAGGTAAAGTTTTTGTTTCTACCTTGAAGTGTTGAGTTACACAGTGATGAAACAAAACACACGAGTCATGGTTTGTTGTGATACTGACAGCTTGAGAAAGCTGTCATAACATGTGGGAAGTTAAGAGCACAACACATAATCAAGACTCTGCTTACATCCTCAGAGATCTGAGGAACTTAATGAATGTAACAACATACACGTTTATACTGCAGTGTACCAGGTATATATTGTTGTACCTTCTTCTTTGGAACTGTAGATGCCTCGGCCTCCAGACAATACTCCAGGATCTTCTGAGTGGGCTTCCTCTTCCGTTTCTTTTCAAGCACAGGGGCAACTTCTGTGAATCAAACATTAGAGAGAAATCTTTAAAACCCACAAAGAGCTTCAGACGAAAGGCGCATTGCAGAATGCTGGACTGGTGGCACGCAGAGCTGAAATAAAAAGCAAGAAGAGCATCGTTTATTTTTAGGTCTTTTACAACAAACATGATTGTTCCTTCTCCCTCCATTGTGATAAACTGACCGACGCTGAACCAAGCCATCTTAGCCTACAGCCATGCTTAAAGACTAACTACATAATCTTCAAGTTTAAAGGCTATTATGTCAATATGACAAACAATGTTCTGATGTATTTTTAATAAATTCTTCATAATAAAGCCAAGAACGAAGAAGTAAGTTCATCTCTGCTGTTTCCATAGTAATGAACTGGCTCAGTTTTAGCAAGGCGTTGTAGATCACAATTAGAAAATTTTTGAGGAAATTTAAAAGAGGCCTGCCAAAGTGTGCGTACTTGGACCAGAATCAGGGGTTCTGATGCTGAGTTAAAACAGAAAACAGTCTCTTCAGTCAGAGGCATCTTCAGATTGGTTTTAAAACGGACCGCTACAGGAGATCTTTCCTACCTATAGCCATTACAATCTATAATCACTCCTTAATTAAATGAGTTACATCAACATTTAATTTCCATTTGGGATCAATAAAGTATTTTTGAATTTTTTAATTTCAATTGAATAGGTTCTCAAGTTTGAGCATCAAAGGCTAAAAAGCTTACAATGACAGATAGTTTTTGTCTGTCTTTGTTGCATCTGATGATTATGTCCAGAATTAGCTAAAATAAGTTTAGTTAAAATGCTGTCAGTAGCATGTGGGCTATCAGTAGCACGTTAACCACCAATAACATACTCCATATAGTCTGCAAACAGCAGTGTGTAAGTTAAAATGAGCTAAAACGCTAAGGTTAGTTAAAATTATGTTAATAGCAAGTGTGCTATCACTAGCATGTTGACTAGCATTGAGTCACTCCATTCAGTAGGTTAAGTCTGGCCTTTACATCAAAATTAACTAAAATGTTAATTTTAGCTCAAATGTGAATGTTAGCACAAGGGCTATTGCTAGCATTCTGACCTATCGCAACATGCTCCATTTGGTATGCAAACCTAAGTATATAAGCTCAAATTTGCTAAAATGCTTAAACGCTACCATTAGTATGTGGGCTATCCGTAGCATATTGACTAACATTGACTTACTCCCTTCAGTATGCTAGGGTTAGCTAAAATGCTGTCGATAGCATGTGAGCTATTACTACCATGTCACAAGGCAATGCTCTCCTTGCATTGCTAAGGCAGGCCCCTATAAATAAATGAACCAATCATAGCTAACGGTTAACACTCATGACATGCAGAGGTTTTGGAAGTTTGCAGGAGAGCACAGAGAAGCTCCATCTCAGACTATAAGTTAGCATGTTAAATGTTAAAGTACCGTCATGAACTTGTAATGAAAGTCAATTAGAGAAAGACTAAACAAGTAAGACTTGTTTTCAAGGTTGAATCTAAATGAACCACATGACCTCAAAAACAATGCTTTAAACAGACTGAAGCAGAGATGTTTGCCTGTACTGTTCAGTATTTTATTCTTTATTCTGTTTTTATATATTTTATATTCTGTCTTTGTGTAAACCTACTTGCTTTGATTGCCTGTCACACCGTGACATGTCTGGAGAACAACCTCATACCAACAATCAAGCATGGTGGTGGAACAGTAATGATTTGGGCTTGTTTTGCAGGCACTGAGTTGACTATAGATACCTTTGTAAAGCAAATTTACAAGGAAATCAACATCATGTTAGCTGAAAAAGGTTTAAATAACCCAGTCACAAGCAAAACCTCATCTAAATTCAAATCCTGGGCCTTAAGAGAACAAATTATTTTACACCTCAATGACCTGAAGACATGCTGTGAAAAGTGGCCAAAATTACTCCATAAAGATGCAGAAGAACTAGAATATTTATCGTTATTACAGCAACAGTTCAAGAATATGTAATTTTATGTACAAATTTATTAAAAGAGAAACTTTATTGCTGCCTTACTGTTGTCTTTGACGAGGCCTTCTGACAATGAGGGTTCTGCTTCAGGAGGAGGAGTTAAGGAGTCTATGGAAAGCACTGGAATATCTTGGGTCGACTGGTTTTCTGCTTTGGGAATATGAAGTTCTGAAGGCGTGGATGGAGCGAATTCTTCGGGGGGCGGCGTCAGTATTTCAGGAAGTAAGGAGGAAGATGAGCTGTCAGGTATGTTCTTGTCCAAGTCCGAAAACTGAGACAGGGAAGTAACAGATTCGTTGGCCTGATGGAAAAAAAAGATTGAGTACGATGATTTCAAGAACCAAAGTTGCCTGATTGGAGACAAACTATAACAGCTGTGTGACAACATAAGAATTATAAAGATAGAACAGAGCTCACTTTGCATAATTTTTACCTTTCCAATCAACTGGAGAGGCTTTTTGGGTTTCTTCCTTGTGGAGAAAATCTGGTTGTACTCCTCAGTCCATTCAAGCAGTCTCTTGCTGGGTTTTCGTATTCGTTTATGTTCTGAAAACACAACAAGAAGGAAATCATTTCAAAAGATCCCATTGACGGTGGATAGACACTCACTATCTGCTTTATTCAGTAGGCATAATTAACTCCTTATTAACAAAAATAGTAAATCAGCAAACCACATAGGAACAGCTTGATGCATTTAGGCATTTGGGCGTGGTGAAGATGACTCACTGAAGATCAAACTAAGCTTTAAAAAGGGAAGACAGGGGATTCAAGCTATGGTGAATGTGGCATGTTTGTTCCGACTATTCCAGATGGGCTACAGCTGCAGAAGATCACACCAGGTGCCACTCTTGTTAGCTAAGAACAGAAAACTGAGGCTACAATTTGCACAGGCTAAACAAAATGGGGAAATAACAGACTGGAAAACATTGGCTGTTGCAATGACTCTTGAAGAACAATTCATCCAAAGTCCTGTATGCTTATTCTCTATGATTGGCAATAAATTAACATAGACAGAGTCATGTGCATTTATATTATAGGTCTTCTGTCACTCCCTCAGCTCTAATGGCAGGAAAACATCAATTGCCATGTTCAGTTTATCATATAGCACAAACTAGAAAATGGCAACCTTCCATCATTATTATTTTGTGAGGACTGTACGTCAGACTCTCCTTACCTGCTGAAGCCTTGTCTTGTTCCCCAGCTTCATGACTCAAGTCCTTCTTGTTCCTCATGCCATCTCCTACAAGGCTGGTTGACTGTTCCAGGATGAGTGTTGGACCTTCCCTCCTTTCCAAAGGCACAGTAGTCTGTTGATTGCCCTTCAATCTTTCCCACCCCTCCTGCTCCTCCTCTTGCCCACCAAGGTTTTCACTACAACCAACCTGGCTCTCCCAGCTGCTGCCACTTTGTACATCCGGCGTTTTTGATGAGATATCCACTGTTGGGCTGGAAGTGATTCCTGTTGCTGACTTAACTCCTGGAAAACCAGGTCCAGACCTGGGAGAATGGAAAGGCACTCTACGAATGGTTTTCCTTTTCAGCCAATTGGTGCCACTCCTTCTGCTATAGGGCCTCTTTAGGTTCTGACCTGTACCACATCCGTTTTGTGCAACCACACTTCTGTTTCTGATTGAATCAGTTTTGCTAAGAACACATTCAATTTTTTGACTGTGTCCTTCAAGTGGAGTCTTGTGTGGCATCATCAAGGGCTCCTCCTTCACATGTGCACTGGGTGGCCCAATCTCTAACTCTAGGGGTGCACCATCTCGCTCTCTAGTGTCATGCAAGTCCTTCAACATCATTAGAAAAGTGCTAAACTGGTATTTTGAGTTTGGCTTGAAAGAGACCGGTTTCCCATTGCTAACATTTGTTAAGGATTGAAAGGAAACCTCCTTAACATTCTTAAAGGCTTTCATGAAGGAAAATGGTGAGGGAGGTGATGAAGATTGTATTGTAGGGGGCTGATCTTCATGTTTTGCCTTTACTCTAGAAGTAAGGGGTATGAAGTCCATTGGGGGAGTTGAAGAAACTGAAAGGTCTTCATCTTCACTTTTAACATCAGCTTCAAAATCATCTGAATCAGAGAACAGTAAAGAAGGGGAGCTACATCGAGAAAAGGTGCCTTGATCACACTTACCATTGTCAGTATGATTAGATTTGAGAGGTTTCATATTAGTGCAAATATCAAGTTTGGGCTCAGCAGAATCCACAACTTTTTCCAGAGGGTTCAACAGCTTAGTTTGTTCAGTCTCTTGCTGGACTTTTTTACGCTTCCTTTGGTCTACCTCTTGCAAGGCCTTAAGCGCTCTAGTCATCAGCCGATTGCTGGCTGGAAGATGGGCAGGCTGCTCTTTTAGGACTTTCTTAACTTCTTTAATCTGCTTTAGTTTATAAACAGCTTTTCTGGATTTTAGGGGCGACAAGCCTTCAGGAACATGAGGATTTTTAGTTGGAGAAGCTGTAGCTTTAGTAGATGAAATGCTTTCCTCTGTACTGTCTGCCTGGTCAGACGATGTCTTTGTTTGATTGCAAACAGAAATCTTTTTACATTCTGATCTGTCTGATTCATTGCACGATAAGGTAGCCATATTTTTTGGGCTAACATTTGACGCTGGTATATGTTCTACTTCTGGCCCAGTTAACTCATCAGAAGATTTTATGGAAGCTAGAGCATTGTTTCCAGGTGGTGATTCCGATGAGAGACGAAGTAGGCCAGACTCACTTCTAGCCTGTAACTTCTTGACCGAGACCTTAATGAATTTTGAAGGTGTAATTTGATCCATGGCGGCACTCGTTTTGCTGCCTATCGAGTCTGCTTTATTAGCGGATGTTTTATTCACAATAGTGTCTGATGTCTTCTCTTTCTTATTGCATTCACTTTTGTCAGTGGGACAAGTTGTCAAACTTGAGTTTAAATAATTTTTATCTTCTATCTCCTTTCGTATCAGTTTCACAAACGGCAGTCTGCATTTAGAGACCAGATTTGTTTGCTTTTCTAATCTTGAGACTGAATCGCTTCTTTCAACTTCTAAACAGGGCACCAAAGTCTGCTTGCTTTCTTTATCCTGGTCTGAAAGCTTTTCAGTTGTGTTAAGTTGTTTAGTAGCTATTACAACAGAAAGCTCAGTTCGACTTACACACTTTACAGTCTTTAAAGAACCTGAGTTGTCATTAAAACTTACTTTCTTTGAGGAATCCAAGTCTTTTTCAACATTGGGGCTGTCAGACAAACTGCTTGAAGGGTTTGTAATGGCCTCTGGTGACTGTTTACCTTTGGAGCAAGCATTGTCAATTGACAACTGGGTCTTTTGTTTGTCCAAAGAGCCTGACTGCTCAACAGAACTGCCACTTCTATCAATAGGGTTAGCCTCACTGGTTCTACATTTCTCAGGTACTGACTGTTCAACTACTGGACCATTATCTGTTGACTTACTCTTTTCTATCACTATGACCTGGTCATTGGAACCCCCCCCAATCAATGAGGCAGAGGGAATTTGCGCCTTCTTACTCACACTGGATAAGTGCTTTTTCTTACAGGGACCCTTACTAAAGAGAGAGCGGTCTGATACTGGACTGGTAGTTTTAGGTCGCCTGTCTTTGCCTGATTTACTAAACCAAAGGCCAGTCTGGATCTCGGGCTGTTTCTTTAGCTCTTTGACTACTGCCACAGACGGTTGAGATGGAAGTAGCTTGGTCTGACGTTCAAGTGCTTTAGGACACAAAATCTTAGGAACTGAGTCAAGATCAGAGTATGGGCACTCTCTGTTATCTCTATGAGATTGGTCAAGACTACAATGCAATGTCTTTTTAGAGTTTTTACTCCCAGTGTCCTGAGGGGATTTGCTTTGCTTTTTCTTGCTAGAAGTTTTCTTTAAAGTGCTTGGTTTTGTCTGAGTTGTAACTGCAGATGAGGTGGATCCATTTGTTAAGTGCAATGGTTCAGAAACAGTGGAAACCGGTAAAGTGGGTGAGGGAATGGGTGAATGGGGCTTTTTCTCTACTTCTGGTGGGGAACTGCAGGATATGACTTGGTCTGTGGATGAAGCCAAGGAGGAATTAATCTTGGGTTGCCCAGACAGAACAGATTCAGCCTCTGCCACACTGGATTTCCAAGAATGCTGAAAACGTTTAGGAATCTGGAGTGAGAAAAGAAATAAGTGCTTAATATTTTCACGGATTTATTTACATAAAATAGGCAATTATTTTTTCATGTTGTTTTTGGCAGTTAAAGATTTGTTTTAATGTCTTAGATGACAGTTACTCGTCCCACAATAATGCGAAGGACCAACCTTTTATCAGAACATGCAAGCATCATGCAGTAATTCACAATTGAACAATTACAGTGTTTTTGTTGTTCTGCTCTCTTTGCTTGCTTCTTCGACGCAAAAGGAGTAGTTGGTCAAATTCAAAGCCTCCATGAAAAGTGTGAGTAGATTTTTCCTCCACCCATACAAGCTCCTTTGGCTCCCCAAAGGTCCGGACATGGTAGAGCCGACAATGCCTGTCACTGGGCTCTAAAAAAGGAATAAATAATTTGATATTACTTTTATGAAGTGGAACTTACAGCTGTAATTCCAAGAAAGTACAGAAGTGTGTTAAGTAAGATGCTGAAATATAGATAAAATATATTAAACAAGGTGGTTGCAAATGCTAAAACATAAATCATTAGCAAAAAACCTCCCAAGTTCTTTATTTGTCTTTCTTTGTTTTTTTTCTTGTCACTTGTTAACATTTTGGAAAGGTACAGAAAAAAGCATAAGCATAAACACTGATCTCTGAAAATTTGTTGCAATTTCAAAGGAATCTTCTGAATACAAATAATTAATTTTTTTTCCCTGTTGAGTCACAATATTCTGTGTAATTTCTTTAACAGTTCAAAACACTCCTTACACTAATTAAGCATTTCACAGAGAACTAGCAAACTGTTAGTAAGGTCAGAGTTTTCTGAAGATCTTAGCTAATCTCCCAAAGAAATGCTTAAAATAACTAAGTTAAATTAGCTAACATTTGACTACTTTAGAAAGTTTAATTAGCTAACATTTAGCTATTTTAGTAAGTTTCATTAGTTAACGTTGAACTACTTTAGCAAGTTTCATTAGATAAATTAAGCTACTAAGCTATTAAGCATGTTTAATTAGCTTACATCTGTCTAGTTCAGCAACTTTAATTTGCTAAGATACTTCAATAAGTTTGACTGGCTAAGCATTTAGCTAAGTAATTTTTTATAGTAAACATTGAATTAGCAAAAATTTGGCTGGTTTAGAAAATTTTTGCTAACATTTGGCTAGTTTAACAAACTGTAAATTTCATACAAAGGCAACAACATTTGATCAATATAACACTGTACTATCTTTTTCATTCAGCATGATGCAGCACTCTTGAAATTGCTAAGATAATGGGGCGAGATCACAGAACCATGAAACGTTTTGTTGCAAATAGTCAACAGGGTCGCAAGAAACGTGTTGAGAAAAAAAGGTGCAAATTAACTGTCGAGGATTTGGGAAGAATCGAGCATGAAGCTACCAGGAACCTATTATCTTCTAGTTCTGTCATATTCCATGACTGAAACTTACCAAGGTACCGAGAAGTACAAGATATTCAGAGCTCAGAGACATTTCCAAAGTAAGCAAAGGTGAAACCCGACCACCACTGAACAAGACACATAAGCTGAACCCTCAAGACTGGGCCAAGAAATATCTGAAGACAGATTTCTCAAACGGTTTATGGACTGATGAAATGAGAGTGACTCTTGATGGACCAGATGGATGGGCCCGTGGTTGGATCGTGGTTGGATCAATGGGCACAGAGCTTGAAGTGCTCCAATTTACATCTCTTTCTTCTTCTTAATTAGCTCAGCAACATTCACTCAGTACTTTTAAGTACACTTTTCTTTCATAACTGCTGAAATTATTCATTTACAGCTGACCAAAGAAAAATCTGCAAGCCCTTCTCCATTGTTTATTATCACAGCTAGTGCACCCTGTTTTCACACCTACCTTTCATTCTGTGATAGACTCCCAGTGAGGGGTCGACAACCACTTCACAGGGCCACCATGGTCTTCGGTTGAACTTTGCCCAAACAATTTCGCCCTCAACAAATTTCACAGGAGGCAAAGACTTTTTCTTCAGGCTGTTCTGCTGCAGGGCAATAAAGAATATTTATGACTGAGTTGTGCAGAAAAATAAATCCACAAAGACAAATTGTTCACTCATGTTAATGTGAAATTATTTCATATACATACAGTTATAGCAGGGGAGTGTTGGATTGTTTTTGGGAATGAAAGGATAAAGGCCACTGTGGGCGCTAGTGCATTTAACAATATATCCTTCACAGTTGTTTGAATGGATGAAAAGGTATACTGAATAAGCCAGAGTTGTGCTATTAAGTTACTTACGGACATAACAGGAATAATTAAACTTTTTGTGATGACCTGTTTTTTTTATTTTTTTATTCACACATATGGCGTGGTAAAGCAGAAACATTATACATATTTTAACACAAGTAGGTATTTCGAAGATGTATCAACATTAACACCAGTATTGGCCAATGTTGGTAATTTTTTTTACATATCAGATACGTAAAACCGGGCTGATATTAACAGTCAATATTTAGTTTTATCTTGTTGCTGTTTGTGTTTATGTTTCGGGAGTCGGCCATGTGGTATTTATTTGGTCATGTGACACTGATAGAGATACGGCACGGGGTTTTTTTTGGGCTGTTTAACTGAAACAAAGAAGCAATGTCAACAGTGTGGACACTTTTTCATGGTGTTGAAGCAATATTAGTATCGGACATAACTGAATCAGTTTTGCATTTTGTGATTTAGGATTTTTTAATTAATTTATAATTTTAATAATTAATTTATACCTTTGGTGTCCAAACTTTATGCACCACGGGCCAAAATCATCAAGTTGAAAGCTTGCCTAAGACGCCTTTTTTTTTTCAAATAACAATGCAAAATAATTTTATTGTGGATAACTTTCTATCTACTCACTATAAAATTAAACATGCAATATTTCAATTTAACATAGAACAAAAGACTAAATTACTGCAGGTCCGACAAGGATTCTCAAGAGAAATATTTTCTATTTTGTTGGTCTAGAACATGGGTTTGCAACCTGTACAATCCTAAGAACCATTTTTGCCTCCAGTCCAGCTAAATAACTAAATAAGACTTGTTTCGAGCCGCAAATGTTACGAGACCTTTTTTTTTTTTTTTTTTTTTTTTTTTTTTTTTTTTTTTTTTTTTTTTTTTTTTTTTTTTAAAGCTCACTTTCTTGAAAAACCTACCTGTTTAGAGCTGCCTTTGATTAGTAGTAAGTGGAACGTTGATCAATATTTTTATGAATATTATTACTGTTATTTTATGATGTGAAGCACTTTGAACTACCTTGCTGCTGAAATGTGCTATACAAATAAACTTGACTATTTTTGAATTATATTTTCTTATTGATTTTGATGTATATCACAGTACATATTACAGTAAAAACACAGCGCTTCAAAAATAAGAAAATATGTTTTTTGCATCAGAAATAACAGGTTTAAGCAGGTCAGTGTGTCGAATAGACCTTAGATCACAGGTGGTTAATTTCCACTGGTTCCAAAGTCGTGATTTCCAACACAGTCGGTCTTTTAATATCGCCAGGTGATGTTAAAAAATCTTGCTCCAAAAGTCTGATTATAATTTTCCATCCCTGTTCGTGTAGAGGAGCAATCAGCTGGTTATGATAGTTGTCTATAACAGCGTTAAAGCTGCAGAATGTAACTTTTATTAAAGAAATATTTTTTTTACATATTTGTTTAAACTGTCTCTGTCGTGACAGAATGGTATAAGAGATAATCGGTGAAAAAAAATCTAGCTCCTCTGCCTTCTCCCAGTGCTTCCAGTGCTATCTAGAAACAACCAATCAGAGCCAGGAGGTGGGTCTAAGTGCTGTCAATCACTGTCTGAGTGGCGCTGCTAAGCTAGCAGAAGCTAGGCTAGTTAGCATGGCCTCCGATGGCAACGGATAAACAGTTTCTTTTTTCACAGATTATCTGTTTCATTGCATACTGTCACAACATGGTGACAGTTACAACAAATATTATATAATATAATATTTTTATATATATTATATTTTTTTATAAAAGTCACATACTGTAACTTTAATAAATCAAAGTGGTCAAAACAGGAAATCTGAGATGCTGAGATATATACAATGGTTTGTGTAGTTAAACTGTCTCCATGGACTTCAATCCTCATAAAAACCGAATAAAACGAGAAAGACCAACCATTAACTGATGACACGTTTTATAATGGTGTAATGATGTGACTCTGACTTGACTCTCAGGTTATGGAAATGAAAACCAGTTCAGAACTGGCTCTAGCACCAGCCCTGGTTAAGCACTAGTAACACTTTGGTAAGAAAAGCCCTATGAGTCAGTGCTTTTTAGAGCCACAGCTCGCTGCAATCAGCTGCAAGTAAACCAGCAACAAGTGCATTTATGACTTGATGTTGGACTCTTCTAGCTCATGAACATGTTTTGATCCAAACCAACTGTATGTTTAGAGTCGTCCTCCTGCTAAAAGGTGAGCTTCCACCCCAGAGTTTAGATCCATCCATCTTCCCATCAGCTGCCCAGCTTCTCTGCCCATGCAGAAAAAAATATTCCCACCACATTATACTGCCGATGCTTGAAACAGAGCTCAGTGAGATGTTCAAAGCTTGGGATATTATTCTATTACCTAATCCTGATTTAAACTTCTCCACATCATTCCCTCTGATCTGTCTGCTGTGTTCCTTGTACTTCACGATGCTGTTTGTTCACTAATGTTCTCCAGCAAACCTCTGAGGGCTTCACAGAACATCTGGATTTATCCCGAAATCCAACCTATTCACTAATTAGGAACTTCTGAGGGACTGGTTGCACTGGATTTCATTTATCAAATTAAACGGGGCTGATGTCACACTTAAGCCTGTCATGATAACAAATTTTGCTGGATGATAAATTGTCCCACAAATTATTGCGATAAACGATAATATTAACGTTTTGAGACCATTTTAAGTGATATATTTATAATGGCATAATAATGCAAGTTCACCCTCTCAAAGACCAATAAACTTTGTAAAGAACTCTTAACATTACCACTATTATTTAATTTTCCATTTTATTTCCAATCTTAATGTTTTATTAGTTGCCTTCATTTAACTTTTTTCTAATTTTTTGCAATTATTTAGCAATTTTTTATTGTTACTTGATTCATTACATATTTTTTTCTATTTTTTCCATATTCTATATTTATTTTGTAATTTAAGATATTTTAAATATCCAAAATATAACAACCAAAAACAATAAATAAAATGGAAATAAAAACCACACACAACCAAAATCACAAATAAAATGGAATTATGATGTCTCTATGAACAAAATTGCCCTGCAAAAAATATTAATCATCAGAATGGAAATTATTGAGCTCGTTTAATTGATCATGCGATTAATTGATTAATTGCTTATTGTGACAGGGCGAATCACACTCTTCATTATTCCGTCACTTTAAAATTGTGACAGGATAACTTTCAGTTGGTCTATCAACATAAAAATCCCAGTAAAATATATTCAACTTTGTGACTAGTTGTTGGAGATTCATATTTCTCTCTGTAAAAACAAGAAAATTGCGCCTGATGCGCAAAGATTTTGCTGCATAATCATGTTTCTGTTAATTTCAGCTCAGTCTTGACGGGTGTTTCATAATTACGGGTCAATGTGTGTGAGGTGTTTTCCATCCAGCATCAAAGTCCAAAATAAATAAATAAATAAAGCATTTGCTTCTTTTGTTTACTGAATATTGCAGATTTTAAGTTCAGACATATGTATGACAAATGTTACCAAATATTTTTGGTCTAGTTTCCAGTGCAAATATCTTGAATACACTTGAAATAAGACAAAACTAACTTACAAGTAACTTTTCAGAAGATATAGGAGCTTGTTTTGAGTCAATAATTCCTTAATATTGATGAAACAGTTCTAATTATAAGTGAAATAATATTTTTTCCCCCATATTATAAGTTAAAATGTCTTATAGTCTAGCTAGCTGGCTAGTAAGCTAGAAAAAAGCTAGCTATCTAGCTAGCTATGATATAGGAACTTGTTTAAAGTCAATAATTCTTGAAAACAGATTAAAAGTTCTAGTTGCACTGGCAGATTTTTTCCGCTTATAGGAAGACATTTTTCCCATGTTAAGAGTGAAAATGTCTTGTTCCACTGGCAGGTTATTTCACTTATAACTAGAACTTTTTCATCAATATTAAGGAATTACTGACTTAAAACAAGCTCCTATATCTGCTGAAAAGTTACCTGTAAGTTAGTTTTGTCTTATTTCAAGTGTATTCAAGACAGTTGCACTAAAAAGTAGACAAAAAGTACTTAAGATTTTGTGTTTTTGCAGTGCACCAAGGATAAATAGGACTAAACCTACCACTATATGCCATGCAGGACATTCATCGAAGAGGAACAGTTCTGAATCGCTGTCCCACTCGTCTTCTGAGCCGTCCCAGTATCTCCTGCGCTGACCCGAGGACTGGGAACGTGTGACCACCTTAGGCGCTGGCAGGGCCGTGTCCTTCGAGTCCAAATGTACATTTCTGGGAGAGAGCTGAGGAGCAGTCTCTGATTTGTCATGTTTATCCAGCAAACCTCCAATGGACGTTGCAGTTTCTTGCTCCTCGTCGTTGTTGTCGGCCTCAAACAAAGTGGATTCAAAGTGGAGCAAGCCATTGGCGAAGGGGCTGTTGCTGTCGAGAGAAAAGGCTGGGCTCGGTGGGCTTGATAAAGAATTTTCTGCATTTTTCTCAGAAACAGCAGATTCGTTACAACTCACAGGAGGCAAGTCTTTACTTTCACTTTGATACTCTGTTTGCTTTTGCCCAGAAGAAGAGCCATTAACGTTTTCCTCTCTTCTTGTAATCTGGGAGACAGAATAATCTCTGTAATCTGCCCAGGAGTCCTTCTCCTTTCTCCCTTTATCCTTCTTATTCCTCCCCCACTCCCAGCTCCTCTCGGGCTCCCTCGTCGGCAGGACGAGGTCAGGGTGGCTCACCATCTTGGTGAGGTGCTGCAGCCTCCTCAGAGGACTGTACGAGGAAGAGGAAGAGGACGATGAGTGGTCCGTCTGTATGTAGCCGTAGACAGACGTACGTTTGAGAGAGGAAGCGGTGGCAGACATGGTGAGACCGACGCTGTGGTTGCTCGGTCTGGAGAGGCCGCAGAGGTCGCGGGCCGGGGTCAGAGGGCAGCTGGACTTATGGGTCTTCCTTTCAGGGCCTTTGTAAGGCCCACTCATACTGGCATGGTCCCCCCCTGAAACAAGAAGAGGAGGTAATGAACAATCCTGGCACCAGAAATCCAAATTATTCTAAATATTTAAATTATAAAGCGCATTTAAAACAACCAAAACAACAAAGGTCCATATTCCAGGACTCTGATTCCATAGCTATTCCAGGAGAGAATGTGTGTTAATTCAGCGATACAGTTCCACAAAAATAAAATAAAATATGATGACTCATTCTACATTTAATAATTTAAGTTATTTATTTTTATACAATATTAAAAATACATTAAAAATGCAAATAAACAATTCAATTCTTTTTTTAAATAAGAAAATAAATATTTTATTGCCTAAAATGCAATAACATAGCATTCCTTTAATAAATCTGAACTGGGTAAAGTCTCTATACTCCAGTTAACAATTAGTCGATTACTAAATTAGTTGATGATTATTTCAATAATCGATTAATCCGATAAGTTGCCCTGTTCTTATGTCCATTCTATAAACAGTGTGACTATATTTTTGCTTATTTCAGAGCTGGTCAGACTTTAAAAAGAGGCCAGAAATACCTGCAATTGAAGAACTTTTACCATGGTGGCTACATGCTCAGCAACACCAACACTGAAAATAATACTTCTCTAATCTGTAGCCATAAAAATATAAAAAGCAGGTCATAAATAATCCCATACATCATTGTACATTTGTAGGTAGAAATCTGATCTTAAAAACACACCTGAGGTCACATTTCCTACTTGGTTTCACACTAACCTAATACAGCTGCTAGCCAAATATGACATATTGACAACTGCAGTAAGAAAGTCTTTGTATGCACTTCTTACAGTTTCTTACTTTAGCTCATAGAGACCAATGGGACCAACAGTAAAATGAAAATACAAAGAGCAATATCATTCAGTAAAACACGGCGTAAAATTACAAAAGAAATCACTAAAACAACTGATAAAACAAGTGACACAGTTATAACTGAGAGTGGCTAATTTGAAAGTTGTTTTTTGTTGTTTCTGTGGGGGTGTCATTGGTATATTTCCGCCTTTAACCCACCTGCCTCCCATTCTAATGTTTATAAACCACCAATAAACCTGGAGTCTGAGAGCCAAGTTCTCTGTTGGGAACACACGTGTGTCAAACACCTCACTTTTTTAGCCTCCTGTAGATGCTAGCGGTGCTACAGTGCTAACACTATCCTCCAACAATTTAATTTAAACTGAATTACGTTTATTTTGTGTGTTAAGTGGCTTGCTAAATTTTGTTGCTATGAACTTTAGCTACCACAAAAGGGGTTTTTTCCACTTCATTCATTTCAAACCTTTCCTTTCATAGACATTTTCAGTTACCAAAATGAACCATCTCCCACAGGTCTTTTGTTACCTGAAAATGAGTCAATTTGAAATCACAATGTGGACTTTTTGCACCTACTTTCACAATCGATGATTTAAAATAATATTTTATGATCAATTGTAAGAAAATCAGGTTGTGTGACTCAGATAAAAACGATCTTGAGTTATTTTGGTTTGATCAGGGTTCATAATCTTACATATTCCCATACTTGAACTGGCTGAACAAAGGATCAGAATCACAATCAATGGAAATAGGGTGTAATATAAATCTTTCGAAAATAACAGACCATAAAATATACATTAGATTTGTATAACAACTTCACCAATTGATATACAATGGAAGAAAAAAGGAACAAAATGACAATGTGTCGGTTCAAAATGTGGCAAAAACTGGCCCAGAGATGTTGTAAACAACCAAGCTGAAGAGTTTGTTTAACTTAAAACACAAGAGGTCTGAGTCGCCAAATAAAAACCGCTGATTAATAATTTTTGCGAAAGTGAAAAACTTTAAAATCAGCTGTGTTCTCTTGTCTTAATTACTTCAACATGACTAGAATGAATCAGTTTGTTTCCTATTTTTATTAGCATAGTGATCTTTACCTCTGGATAAGAATATGTATTATGATATTTATATGTCTAACAATAGCATATATGTGAAATATTGTGTCACCATATGCCTGTAATATCCTATTAAGATGTCCTGACTGCACAGCTATGGCAGCAGGTGATGGTCTGTTTTCTCCAAGTGACACACTGGACATCAGATTTAGAGATCTGATGTCCAAAATGAAAACACAAAATCCCTTCAGCGTCCTAACGTGACATTTTACCCGGAAAAAAAGAGCTGCAAATCCTTTCTGAGCTGCTATCGCGATATGTTGGAAATGACATCCAACACGATAAGGTCAGGCCGTAAAACTCACCCACATGAATGAACGGCGGGCGTCCAATAAGGCCAGTTACGTCAGGTTGAATGGTTTGAAAACAAGATCACGAATTGGGATTAAAACGAACCCACGCGTGCGTGTGAGTCCACGCGTGAGGAAGAGTGTGTGCATGTGTGCATAGGTGTGTGACGACACATGTGTGTGAGTGCATTATGTATGCGGCGGTTTGATGGCTGAAAATAAAAATAAATAAATAAATTTAAAAAAGCGTAACATGACGGGGGAGGGAAGCGCGACAAGACCCAAGTTCACGAACGCACACAAACACGCGCGCGCACACACACACACACACACGCGCAGACACACGCACGCGCTCCCTCCGACATATGCGGGGCTATGTGCATCACAAACAGCAGAAATCACGCAGAAAATGCCACATGACGTGGGATCTGACGCCAGAATCTTACCATTCCGGTGTAGCCCAGCGCACAAACGACCCCCGGCCTGCTCATTTTGGCGTTTAAATGGGCCAATTTCCAGATTTTTGAGAGCGGATGAGGCGAGTCCCAGCGGCAACACTTACTAGGCCTGGATCCTGTGCTCTCTCACTCTCTCACCCATTCCCCCCCCCACCTCCACCACCACAAACACTCTCCTCCTCCCTTTACATGCGCTTAAAAAACCCTGCTCCAGCGGCCCCGGGAATAATTTCCCAAAATTCACTTGGTTGTGCTCCTTCCAGCGAAACTCCCTCTTTTTGCTTTGTAATAACTTTATAATCCCCCGTCTAAGGATGGATGCATGCTCTGCTGGCTATTTCCTGCCAGCAGCAGACAGCCTTGCCCCTTCAAAGTCAGTTTCTGTTGTATGCGCACTGCCAGGCGTCACCGCCGTCTCCCTCCCCAGCCGGTCCACAGCATGGAGCACAGAGGGGGCCACAAATCTTTCTTCTCATCATGAAGAAAATGAAGGTGACAGCCAGCAAAAACACACGCATATAAATAGCCCCGCCCCTTTTCCTAATTCATAGCGTTCATAATTAACCCCATCACCTATTGAGAGCCAAAAGTGCCACAATTCAGTACATAAGTTGTTAAAAAATATATTTATGTGTGCAATAATGCAAAAGTAGAAAATAATTAAACAAATTAGGATACCTGTAATTATTTAAATGCTTAAATACTGTCTGAGATACATAAATATTTTATTGTAAAACAATTTATAAATATTTTTGGTATCATATCTCTAATATTAGTATTTATTTATTTAATCATTGCATAATCAGGTGTTGAAACAAATCTTTATTTAATTTAAACCAAAAACCGGGAATCTATTTTGTCTGTTATTAGTTAGTGGGCGGGGCTAACACTAATGTTTTGCAGACTAACCAATCAGATGTTGAGGCCTGAACAAACCCTGACCTCTTGGTCCGTCGCGCTGCTTCGACCTCTTCCTTCATCGTATTATCTCTGGCTCAGTCAAACCACAGTGTGTCACGCCGGTCTTTAGTTCTTGATGCAGCCTCCTAGGGGGCGATAATGTGCTGGCTTTTGCACTGTCCACTCAGAAGAGAAGAAGATGTTGTTTTTTGTTTTTTTTGTTTTTTTGTTTGTTTTTTTTGTTTTGTTTTTTTAAATAGAGTTATTTCTTACCAGGATATCACTGCAGGGTTTGTATCCTTGTGGTTACTAATAGATAAATTGTCCAAATAGGAAAAAACATCAGAACTCACCACACTGCTCTGCGCTTCAGTTCACCCCGTCAATAATTCGTACATCGCTGGACTATGCATTCCCATTTTGTACCATATGTAACCATTTATTTAAGTGTATCTTTGATGAAAGCCTTGTATTACATCTTATTCTCATTCATTTTTTATTTCATCCCCATGCGGAACAGTTGTCTCCTATAAAATGTGACACATCGTGACCCCTGATCGAACTAAAATAATTCTTCACAACTTGATGCCAGTAGATATTATTTATTGAAATCATATTGACACATTTCCTTGCAGTCAAATATGAGTAAATTATATAAAATTACTTTAAATGGTTGGCTGTCAAAACGGGTATGAAATGCCTAATGTGGCGAAGTAACCAGCACTTGTTGATGTGAATCGCAGTGTGTTTGGCGCCACCTTTTGAATGGGAGTATAATTGCAGACAAACCTGGACTATGATGATCGCTGAGTCAGATGATGTTTACGCCACACAGGCCTTGGAGTCTAACTCGGAGGCATAAATATTTAAATATTTTATTCAATTAAATAATTAAATCATTACATTTTAACATAACTTCGTATAATTTCAACACGAAATTAATACGTTTTTATGTTTTGGGATCATTTGTGTATTTAATAAATGTTTGTCACACCAAAATATTAATATATTTGGTAATTATTTCATGTATTTAAACAACTTTATTCAAACTAACACCTCATATTTATTTAACTAATTATTTATTTTTGAATTATGGCACTTTTGGCCCTCGATACATTACCAGGGAGGCGTCCACACACCCAACCTATGCCAACAACTGGCTTCTGCAGCACCTTGAAGAGAAAACGACAGAATACATCAATTCAACAATTCAAATATGTCCTCCACTACCTTGTTCAAGAAGAAATGCTTCAGCAGTCTACCCGGAAAAACACTCAAAACATGATGGTTTCCTTTCAAGAGACGAGTTGCTGTGTAGGCTCCATGTCTGCACACCCGGTCTCTTCAAAATGGAGGTCCTCCAAAGGCGAGAGAGGGGGAGAGAGAGAAAAAAAAAAAAAAAAAAAAAAAAAAAAAAAAAAAAAAAAAAAAAGAAAAGCAGGCCACAAAGTGTTAATGCATGTTCGATATAAAGTTCACCCTGCCACGGAGAAGCTGAGCCACAAAGCGCACCTCTGCTGTGCTTTGAAGCGGTTTCTGGAAGCTCTCCTTGAAGCATTTCCACGACAGGGACATTTTTCCCCTCTCCTTATGTCTTATAAGCGTTGTTGCACGACAGAGGAGGACTGAGGCACAGTTATATCCCCCTCATATGTGTGTGCGTGTATGAGTGTGGATGTGTGTGTGTGTGTGTGTGTCATACGCAAACAGAAGCACAACATTTAATGTGACTTTAACCGTCGCCTCAGCTGCTTTACTTCCAGTTTTGGTGCATGTTGGAGGGCGAGCACAGAGCGGCAGCCTCCCCGGCCGGTGAGACCGGGGCTGGGCTGCGAGTGGGCTTTTTTCTGCCTTGGTGTGTTCGCTTTTCAAGCAGATCAACTGTTAAATCTTTGAGATTTTTCAGCAGGCATGTCTGTAGGGCAAGGCAGTTTTGAAATTGAGCGTTAAATGCGCACAGAAACACGCAGCCGTGCAGTCATCGGGTGGCGATGTGGGGGAACTGACTGCGGTTGTATGGTGGAAATGGCCGCAAAGTCTTCATCATCTCCTGGAAACATTGGGCGGATTTGTATGTGGGGTGTGCTAAAAGCGCCACGAAGCTCGGTGGGGTCATTGCTGAGAACAAAAGAAAAAAAAACAAAAAACAAGCGTCCATATATTTTCTGATTTATGCACCCAGAGGCGTTTGAAATCACAGGGGAGTTTCGGGTGATTTGACGTGCGTTTTGATTTTCAGCCTCATTATGAACAGCAGGGGTTGGAATAGACAGAAAAATAAAAAGTGATTTATGCAGACAGACAGGAGAGGACAGGCGGATAGGACGGGACGGGGCCTGCTGCGGGTTTGAGCTGCGCAGAACAGCGCCACTTTTGGTGGCAACGCGCATCTCTGAGTCTCCGCTATCAGCTTTTAAAAACATGCTTTCATTTTTACACATCATGGCTTCCCTTCTGCTCTTCTGCTGATTCAAGACCTCAACGCGAGGTTGTTTATCTGCAGATCTGCAGAAGCAGGGGCGGCTCTTGTGTGAGCGGCACTCTGGGCCATTCTTTGCCTCATGGGCCCGCAGCCCAGATGCACACACACACACACACACACACACACACACACACACATATATATATATATATATATATATATATATATATATATATATATATATATATATATATATATATATATATATATATATATGCCGGTTGGTTATGTTATATATTAGTATTTTCATTGCTGTGGTACAGACCCCAATGTAAGCTTAATCTTTTTTTTTTTTTTTTTTTTTTTTTTTTTTTTTTTATTTTGCCACCAGTGTTTAGAAACTACCTGTTCTGTTCATCCAATAAAAAGGACAAGGAAAAAAAAAATTGAGTGATTTATTAGTAAACCGTATGTTTCTACAGGGTGGAGAACCGGTTTTCTGTTGCACAGTGGTCAAACTGATACTATCTTCCTAGCTTCTTTTGCCTCAGGAGCAGGTTTAAACCGGCTGCATTACAACTTTACATCATAGAAGCAGCATCACACTGTCTAAAATGAGTTTAAATTTGACATAGAAAAGATATTTATAGAGACCACATTTTCTTTATGTTTGCATTACAATTAGCGGTCCTATGGGTGCTGTAGGTCTTTTAGCCATTTTTAAAATTCTGTTATTATGTTAGCATAATTTAAGTTTTCTACAAGTCATCCTTCCCTCGATTGTTTATACTCACTTATCACTGGAGAGTCGCTCGGGATTGGGACTGCTGTTTAAATCCTTGACTTGCATCAAGTTGGTCAGCAGTTATAACAACAGATTGATTGCTGTAATTCAGATAAAGATTTTTCTTTGGATAAATGAGAAAGGTATACCTCATTTTTGACATGACGTTATTAATAAAGTGTCATTTCAAAAAGATACTTTTTAAAAAATATTTTATTATCTTTTGAGAGATGCCTTTTTTTATTTATCAAGTGAGTCTGAGAGATCTTGAAAGCATTATCTTGGGGACATAACCAACCGGCACACCACAGAGGGATTTAAAGCTGCTCAGCCCAGTTGCTCTGTATATTACTGCTTTTCACCAAAAACTAACTGAAAACACTAAAATTCTGTCGGCATTCAGAAAGATGTTGCAATTTCTCTGGTTCTAACCAGGGGTTTCAGAACCAGGAGTATAGCCCAGTGCTAGCAAGATATACAAGTATCTGTACTTCTACTTACAGTAAGTTAAGACTGAATGCTTTTGCCACCTCTGCTAACAAGATGTATCTGATGAAGTTGAATCTCGTCCCTGCAGTGAGATTAGGAGGAGTAGGGTCTCTAATCCGAGCCACCCTCCAGGGGAAGCCCGTTTCAGCCACTTGTGTCTGGGATCTTATTTTCTTGACCATGTTCCATGTCTTATGACAATAGGTGAGTGTCAGATAGATAGAGAAATAAATCAAGAGATTCACGTTATGGTCCAGTTCTTTCTTGAGGCCAACAAACCAGAATCATGCCCACATTACTACAAGCAAGACCCCAACCCATCCATCCACGGTCTGTTCCATATCAAGACACCAACATAGGTCCACTTTTAGGAAAGATTGAGCCCCAACTCAGAGGGAAGACAGAATGCAAAGTTAAAAGAACAGCCCCCAGAAGGAAAAGACACTTTTCCCCCCATGTATTGGGCAACAGGACACGACACCCTTTCCTGTAGTGACGCAAATTATATGACAGGTAGCTGTAGGCCCTTATCACCAGGATGGCCGAGTGGTTAAGGCGTTGGACTTAAGATCCAATGGACAGAAGTCCTCGTGGGTTCAAACCCCACTCCTGGTATCCTCTTGTGCAGTCCTTGTTGAAGGAAGACTGTTGTTAATCCAATCTGAAATGGACTTTCTTCAGGCCGACTTAAAAGTGCCTGATCAGCAACTTCTGTGTAATGACCAGCCAGATACCTTTCAAAGTAGCAGCAAGATCTGATAGAAAATTTGAGGAGGGAACTATAGGATTAGGGTGATGGCAAGGAGGCCTTACAACCTTTGGTGACTCATCACCAAATATAAATTAAGATACTGGTGGAAACTTTAATAGAGTAGCAACAGTCTTTATTGTCCCACAAAGGGGAAATTCAGGTGTAACAGCAGCAACAGATATAAAGTCTCATGCAAAAAGTTCTTAAAGTGTAAAAAACAAGATTAATAGTAATAATAATATACTGTACAAGACTCTAGCAGAAATACTTATTAGAAATAGGCATATCAGATGCTGTGCAACTGAGTCGGATCACTTTTTCCAAGAATGTACATAACATGCATGTGTATTGAACATTAAAAAAAGTTACAGATGATTTACAGTACAGTATATCAGTGTCTGTGTATATCAGTTTAAAAATGAGTGAGAGCAGAGTAGACGATTGCGCAAATGCCAGCAGGGATGTAAACACATTGATTTTGTTGGGAGCAGTGATGGTTATAAAGTCTAACAGCTGCTGGGAGGAAGGATCTACGATAACACTCTTTTGAGCATTTAGGATGCAGCAGTCTGTCGCTGGAGGAGCTCTCCAGTTCAGCAACAGCTGAATATCAGGAGGCTTTGATTGCTGTAACGCCAATAAAGAAGTTTACATTGATGATGCAGAAGGGTATAAACACATTTTCACGAAACATTTTTTTATGAAATGTACATAAAATTGTGAAATCCCTTTTTTTTTTTTCCTGAACTGTTACTCCTTCCATATTGTTTTACAATGTTTTGAGACATACCTGTTTTATTTCCTATCAAGAACATACTTCTTGCTTCAGTTGAAATAATTTTAAACCTTGCATGGGTATGAATTATTTTGGGCTGATCAGACCAAATCAGAACAAACTTCTCTTGTTTTAGATCAGTTAGAATTACCAAAGTTATTTCTATTTGTTTAATGCCACACTAATGAGAGAAAGAAGCATCCAAAAGCATCGACTTTGTTGTCCTGGAGCCACCTTGTCCCCACTGTGGCTGCATGCTGAGTCCATCTGGAAGACCCAAGGTTTAACTTCTTGGCTGATGTCTTTAGATGTTGCTTCAGTGTTTCCACATAATGTTTCTTCCTCATGATGCCATCTATTTTATGAAGTGCACCAGTTCCTCCTGCAGCACAACATGATGCTGCCACCACCATACTCCACAGTGGGGATGGTGTTCACAGGCTTGCAAGCGTCTCCCTTTTTCCTCCAAATGTAACGATGGTCGTTATGGCCAAACAGTTCCAGTCTAGTTTCATCAGACCAGAGGACATGAAGGTCTTTGTCCCTGTGCTAATTTGCAAACTGCAGTCTGGCTCTTTATGTTTCTTTCGGAGTAATGGCTTCCTCCTCGCTGAGCAGCCTTTCAGCCCATGTCGGTACAGGACACGTTTCACTGTGGATAATGACACTGTCTTACTACCTTCAGCAGCATCTTGTTAAGGTCTTTAGCTTTTGTTCTGGGGTCAACTGGCACATTTTGGACCAAAACATGTTCATCCCTGGGACACAGAACCGTCTCCTTCCTGAGCGCTACGATGCTTGGATCCCCATCGTGTCTATACTTGGATCCCCATCGTGTCTATACTTGCATATAATTGTTTGAACAGATGAACGCGGCTCCTTAAAATATCTGGAAATTGTTCCCAAGGATCAACCAGACCAGATTGTCTTTCTGATAATTTGGCTGATTTGTTTAGACTTTCCCATTGTGTCAAACAATAAAGCAGTTTGTTCCAGGTGTGGCCTTAAAATACATCCACAGGTGTTCCTCCAGTTAACTCTAATGTGCCAGTTGACCTATCAGAAGTTCCCAAAGCTATGACATCATCATCTGGGCTTTCAGTGCTTAAAGAGACAGGAATCATTCTGTATGTGTCCACACGTTTTTTTTTTTTTTTTTTTTTTTTCTTTTTTTTTTTTTAATGACTAGGATGGCCGAGTGGTTAAGGTGTTGGACTTAAGATCCAATGGACAGAAGTTCACGTTGGTTCGAACCCCACTCCTGGTATGCTCTTTGGAGATTTTCCTTGCGGGACAACAATTAGTTATCCTATCAAAAATATCTACGTTGCCCCTGGACGCCTTCACCTTAATAGGGATTACTTATAAGGCATGCCATTTTAACATAAAATTAGTTTTGTCTGACTATCTGTAATTACATTCCAGATATTAAAAAAAAGAGTTTTGACAAGACTCAACGACATAGTGACTATCCTGAATGCTAATTTAAGATATCTGAATTTAAATTCTGAGTAGTAAGAAGAATAATTCAAGATATCTTCAATTTTGAATTTTTTTTTTAATTTTCAACGTTTTGACGAGTCAAAATTCCTTTCAAGATCTCTCAAATGACGTCACCAGATTCGTCATCTGCTGGGTCACACCTCCGTAGTTACAATTCAAGATATCTCGAACGTAATTATGACTAGTCAAAATTACATTTTTAGATATTTGAATTAGGTATTGAGTTGTCCAAACAGTTGCCTGCAGAATTTTGTCCTGCACAAAATTGTCAGAAAATGCCACAGTGTAGAAAGATCTCAGGACTATGGGATATATGAAGAACGCACAACTTCGTGAACTTGAAGACTGCTTCAGAAATCTGCAAACAATTTCCTATTTATTCTCTTCCGACAAACACAATGCAATTAAAAAGGTGCTTTGAAAAGCTAAAAGTGGAATTTCGAAATGTTACGTAAATTTGACATTTTGACCAGACAGAAAACTAATTCAAGATATCAGTAATGCCATTCTGAATAGTCAGAATGTTAATTCAAGGTATCTGAAATAGAAAAAACTTCTAAATAAAGATATCTCTAATTCATTTAGAGATATTGTAAAAGGAATTTCGACTAGTCAAAATTACAGTTCCAGATATCTCTAATTTAGTTTTGCTTAGTTATTATTTGCTTTCAAGTTATCTGCAATTTAATTTGCATTTGTCAAATCTTATAAATTTTCTATCTAAAAATACATTTAAGATATCTTTGATTAGAATTATGGGTCGTCTGAACAAAAAGCGATATCTTAAATTTACTTTATGACTAGTCATAATTTAATTGTTAATATCTGAAATAGATGTTTTAGATAATCTGTAATTAATTGCAGATATCTTGAATTAAAACTTCCATAAAACATAATGGTAAGTCTGACGTAGTTTTTATACAAGTCAGAATATAATTAGAGATATCTTAATCTACTAATACTTCTGGTCATAAACCAATTTCAGATATCTGGAATGTAAGCGTAGTGAAGCTGATTTTATGTTAAAACGGCCTGCCATATCACTATGTGCTTTCCCAGCAAGTGCTGCTGGACCTGCGGCTCATTCATGTGTTTTGGTCCTGCTGAAGCACGGATACACGTTAAAGTGGCATCAGACCACTCTCCAGGCCCTCTCTATGCTCAGTCTTTGAAGGTTTGCACAGGGTGAATTCCTTTGTGTCCAAAACATGCTGGGAAAAAGTGTCCACAAGGGGGCAGCAGCTGCGAGGAGAAGATGAGCAAATGTTTAAGAGGAGCTCAACCTGAATAAGCAGCTTTGCTGAAAGATCTTGTCCAGGAGTGATGCTGAGAAAACTAGTCCATGCATTTGTTACTTCAAGGCTGGACTACTGTAATTCTTTAAGATCAGGAAGTCCACAGAATGTAGTTAAAAGCCTTCAGCTGATCCAAAATGCTGCAGCAAGAGTTGTGATGAAAATTAGAAAGAGAGATTATATTTCTCCTATATTAGCTTCCCTTCATTGGCTCCCTGTTAAACCCAGATTATAATCTCAGATTCTCCTTCTCACATATGAAGCCCTTAATAATCAGCTCCATCATCCATCAGAGATCTGATTGTTCCAGATGTTCCTGACAGAGCACTTCGCTCTCAGACTGCAGGTTCACTGGTGGGTCTGAGAGGTTCTAAAAGTAGAACGGGAGGCGGATCCTTTACTTTTCAGGCTCCTCTCCTGTGGAACCAGCTCCCAGTTTTAGTCCGTGAAGCAGACACCCTCCCTTTCTACTTTTAAGACTAGGCTTTAAACTTTCCCTTTTGATAAAGCTTATAGTTAGACTGGCTCAGATTATCCAGAGCTATTTCTGTAGCTATGCTGCCATAGGCTTAGGCTGCTGAAGGACCAACTGACCACTTTTTCTCACTTTCTTCTTCTACTACTCTCCAATTTGCTGTTATTGCAACTGTAAACTTTTTGTTTTCTCTCAGTTATTTTCTCTCCATCGAAGCTGCACCTGGTCTGGCGTTCTGTTTGGCTGTGATGCCTTCCTGGAGGAGGGCTTCAGCTGAGATAATCGTTCTTCTTCTCCTGCTATTAATGTTTTACTTTCATGAATGTAGAAAATAATCCAACATCACCTCATCTGTTTCTTCTGCTCTGTCTTCTCAAACCCCCAGTCGGTCGTGGCAGGTGGCCGCTTGTACTGAGCCAGGTTCTGGTTCTGCTGGAGGTTTCTTCCTGTTAAAGGGGAGTTTTCCCTCTCTACTGTTGCTACATGCATGCTTGGTATGAGGGATTGCTGTAAAGTCAATGACACAACGCCATACGGTCGTTACGTTCTCGTCCAGGAGGAGTGAACGGTGCAAGTCAACGACTCGGTGCTCTGCTGGGTTTCCTTAGAAACTTTTTAAACTACTTTGAATAATTAATTGAGCTTAATGCACTGTTTGATAGCTAGCATCAACTGGAATGCATGTGTGATTGAACAGATTTTTTTTCTTGTAAAATTCCTCAAGACGACATTTGTTGTGAATTGGCGCTACATAAATAAACTGAACTGAACTGAATTAGAAACTACAGCACAAAAATAAAATCATATTTCATAAGGGAATCTGAAGCTAAAGTATCGATCTTACAATGCTTGTATTGATCCGATACCGATACTGATATCGACATTATCGATATTTTGGATCGATCCGCCCACCTCTAGTTGCAACAACATTTTGGGATTTTTGGACGCCAAACAAGCGAGGAAAACTCGGAACAGGACGAGATCGGACATCCAGGAGGTTCTAGAAGAACCTAGAAAAGCATCTAAAGCACAGCAGACTTTGACTCAGTTAAACTCAGCAATTTAACAACAGGAAAGAGACTGGGAACAAATGGCATCTATAGGAAAGTCTTAAGGTGAAAACCACTAATGACCCAAAAGAACACAAATGCCCAATCTTGACTACCCCCCGTTTTTACCCACCTACCTACCTATTTCATCTTTTATCCCACATGTTGTAATTTCCAAACAGATTCTCAATAATCTTTAAAAATAGGTTTGTACAAGTATTATATGTCCAGCAGGGGGCGGCAGCACAACAAATATGATGAGGAAAATGCCCAGAAAGAGCAGAGGTGTGATAAACGTGACCACAAGAGACACCCTTACTAATTCCTATAAACGAATGCAACAGAAAGAGAGTTTTTTCGTATTCTTAAAAAAAACTAAAACTTTATCATTAAACATTGCTTTCAATGTACAGATTCAGTCTCATCAAATTAACTGCTCAGTTCACTATGAGTGCGCTAAATCTAAGTTTTTAAAATACTTTATCATGCAATGGAGGCAAACGCTTGAAAAACTCTTCGAGAAGGAAAACAGTGATTCAGAAAAGGCACCAAAGATCAGGTGGGTGAATGTTTTGAGATGCTTTTTATTTCCTCAGAGCTTCATCAGTTCCAGGCTGCTATAGCAGAAAGTGATTGTTCCAACAGGGCTCCAATGATGGCCTTAAAGCACCTTAGCTTCTCTCTGCAGTGTTTTCAAACTGTATCCTTAAAGAGTCCCAAACCCCTTCCTGCAGTTTTGAAAACATACTCTACGCACCGAATGATTCATAGGATATTTTATCGCAATTTATCACGATTTCCAGTGAAGTGAAGACTTTATAGCTGCTGCTTGGTTGTTGCTCCTCAGTGTCCCCAGCAGCAGCATCCAACGACGAGATGCGGGGCACATCCTGGACAGGTCACCGGTTCATCGCAGAGCAAAACAGGACAAACAGCCAGGAAAACATGCTGTCATACGGAAGGACAGTTTAGAGACCACTTAACCTAACATCCATGCATGCACAGGAAGAACATGCAAACTCAATGCAGAGGCATTGAGCAGGCAAAGTTTAATATCAGAAAACGATAATTGGAGTAAAAACAAAATACAGTTTTCAAATGATGATTGTACTCATTAAAGGGGCAGTATTATGTGTTTTCCAGGCACATAGAATCATTTTACAGCACAATCAAGTAACTATGTTACCTTCAGTTGTTACAAAAATACTGTATGTATCAAATATGACTTAAAAGAAATTTGACTAATTTAGCGTCTTGAAATTGGGGCTCTGTCTCTTTAAAAACCCCTCCTATTTCTGAAACTCCGCCTTCAGGAAGTCAACACAACATCACTCCTCTATTAACCCTTTAGCAAGGCTTTTATTAGCATTTCACTGAGATGTATCTCGTACAATGAGCTCAGCAGATGCGCCGTTCCACCAGGTGTTTGCTAATTGTTGCTGGCTAGTCTGAAGGAAGTGACTGGGGAAGTAGTGGTGGAGGGCTGCTCTGTGAGGAAGAAGCTTAGAAACTGCAGCTCTGAGGAGGAGCTGCGTCTCAAAGACAGTGCCACGTCTATCCAGGCGTTTTGCACAGCTGAATGGTTGCCATGGGAGATTAAAGGATTTCTCAAACATGCATGAAAGAATCAAGGCAACACTGCAGGTATGTTTTGATGAAGGAATAACATTAAAACATGATATAAAGCTCAAAAATGTTGATTTTATATGATACTTAGCTTAGGAGCTAAGTATGATATTTAGCTTGGTTTGGCTTAGCTTAGAAAAAGCTTAACCAAATCAACCTGTCCCGACATAAAAAAAAGTAAATGCTCCCTAATCCTAATAACTGGTTGTGTCTCCTTTGATGGCAACTCCTAGGTTTGTAATGACTGGTGATGAGTCTTTTATATCGCTGTGGAGGAATTCTGGCTCGTATTCCTGTAGATTTATTTTAATCAGCCACATTGGAGCATGAATGGCCTATTTAAGGTCACACGGCAGCATCTCAATTGGATTCAATCTGGACTTTGACTAGGCCACTCCAAAACTTTCATAAAATTATTATTTTTTTTTAATCTATTCTGAAGTGGTCCCGTTCAAGTGGTTGAGATCATTATCCTGCTGGATGCCCCAAGTTTTAACCCTTCTTAACCCTGTTCTTAAGGTTTTTTTAGATCGGTTCATGTGGTGCCGCTTTTTGAGACTTCATAGCTTACTTTAGGTGGTTCTGTTTATAGCTGCAGTATGTAACTTTTATAAAAAAAAAAACAAAAACAAAACAAAAAAAAAAAAAACCAAACAAACCCATTTTTCTACATATTTATTGAAACTGTCACCGCGTCGTGACAGAATGATACGAGACAGATAATCTGTGAAAAAAATCGAGGTCCTCTGCCTTCTCCCAGGGCTCCCAGTGCTATCCAGAAAAAACCAATCAGAGCCATGAGGCGGGTCTTAGCGCTGTCAATCACCATGCGTGTGGTATTGCTCACCCCTCCTGCTCTCTGCTACGCTGCAGCTAGCAGAAGCTAGGCTAGTTAGCATGGCCACAGATGACGACAGATAAACGGTTTTCCTGAAACGGTAGGTTGTTTCTCCACCATCAGCACATTTAGCAGCGAGTAAATGAGGTTGAATGACAGCACTAAGCCCCTCCCCCTGGCTCTGATTGGTTGGTTTTGGTTGGGAGCGGTGTATTTCTTTAGACGGCAGAAGAGGCTCAAGGAGGAGGTGGACGAGCTCAATCTTTCCACAGATTATCTGTCTCATAACATACTGTCACGACATGGTGACAGTTTTAACAAATATGTAAAAAAAAACATATTTTTGTAAAAGTTACATGCTGCAGCTTTAAGTGATTTTTGAATCTACATGTCAGGCTTCATTTAGATCTGGTCTTGGCTTGTAAAATTGCAACTCAAAGTGAGACAATTTATCATGTAATAAGGGCCGGTTTGGTTTGGATCGTTTTTTTCCCCTTCTCAATAAATGAAATCATCATTTGAAAACTGCACTTTGTATTTACTCTGGTTATCTTCATCTGATAGTTAAATTTGTTCGATAATCTGAAACACTCAAGTGTCCAAAAAAAACAGAAGGATCAAGAGATAAAAACATTGAACATAAATTTATAAACACTTCATTATTTTTGACAAACACTTTGTTCAGGTGACATTAGATCCGGCTGAAAACAATATTTTATTCCACAGTTCTCCTGAGATTATCCAAATGTAATGACGATAAAACTCTTACGACCCATCCACCCATTATCTTCCTCTTACTCCGAAGTTGCACATGGATGCATTTCTGGTCTTTAACGTGTTAATCTATTTCTGCTAAGTTAAAACTCAGTAAAGTGTAACATTTATGCGGTTTTCCCTGCTAAGAACATTTCAGTGCATGTAGTGGATGTTGATGGTGACGTCCTTATTCAGGGTTGTTATGAAACAAAGAGTACAGCCTATTTTTCCTAGCACCTAAGTAGATGCAGCAATAGACTTAGCGTGCGCTTAGTGAGTCATTGCAACAGAGAACGGAGAGAAACACAGAACCCAGCCTAACCAAGCCTGGGTCAACTCGATTAAAACTGGGTGCCGTTGTTTTGTTTTGTTTTTATTTCCAGTAATGTTCTTTAATCTTTTAGTAGACTGTTTTTCAAATGACTTACAGTTTTGTTCTGAAATCCCATGAGAGAAGCAGCAGAACATCCAACACCTGTGTTAGTATGGAAACAGCTGGTGACCCTCAGGAGAGGCGGCATTGAGGCCGGGTTGAAAAAATGCTGAGCAACGATTTTCCAACTCGACGTTCAGAACCACAGGTTAAGCGACCCAGTCTGGTTCGTTGAGAGGTGACGCAACGAGGTCCAAGGCGAAGAGTAAGGTATCTTATCAGGTTATATCAGACCAGGCCTTCCTCGGTTGAATTGTTCATTCCTCAATTTTTCTTTTTCAAACTTTCCCCAAAGTTTTGAAATGACACAAACTGAGTTTACTTTCAGTGGGTGGCTGAGGAGGAGTCTGAGGCTCTTGGAGCTTGAGGTTGGACACTTGAGGCTCCTTGAAGTTGTTAAAGGAGCCTGAAAACCTCTTGTTACTTTTAGGCCCAATTATGCCTGACAGTGCCAATTTGCATCATACCAAAACCTATATTTAGATTTATGGATACTGTAACAGTTAAAATTGTATGTTATTAAATTAACAATCTCTACCTAATCGAGCATCTGCTCAACAGCATAAACACAACTGATAACTTTTTAAAAATATATAATTGTAAATAAATTCAGCATTTAAGTGTTACTTAAAAAAAAAAAAGTGTAAAAATGTGTGGTACCTTGAACACAAAAATTCACCCATGAATACTCGGTGATTGCAGGGTTCGTACACATATTTATCTCAAAATGTAATAGTTTTCCAGACTCAATTCTTTAACATTTTTTAGCCTGTTAGTAAGAACAGATTCAAAATGTTACCTTGAATTATTGGCAGATATTTCTGCAGACGTCGGGCTTTCAAATCACTGAATCACCAAATCGGTGAAGGATGTTCAGTAGACAACGGATAGACGGATGGATTTATATAACTTTTAGACAATGTGAGAGGGCTTATAATGCAAATGCAAATATTTTTCCACACTCTTTTTCTTTTCCCCAACTTATCCAAACCTGGAAAATACTCAAATGTAAAAGGTCCAAAATTTTACCTTCACAGATGGCAGCGCTGGAAAGCTTTGTTTCAATTCCTCCGCCTGAAAAGCGTAAATAAAAACATTTTATAACCATCTAAACCAGAGGAGCCCAAACCTTTTGTCACAGGGGTCAAAACCGCTATGTTATAAGTAGTCAAGAATCCCTTTTCTCTTCTTTACTAAACATGCAAAAGCAATTTTAGTGGAACATTTCTTGTTTTTACTTGCTCAGCCATGAACCAAATACACAGCATTTTAACAAAACAAAGTAGTCTGTTCTTAAATCATTGCAGATCTGAAACATAAAAAGGGTCTTAGATTATCTGCCGTTGAGAAAAAGGGACTAAAAACGTGTCAGTTCTCAGTAGAAAGAGCAGGATATGAGATCCTCTTTCTTTAAAAACTCCTGCTTTAGCCAAGTTTAGGAAACGTCTGTGCCAAGTCTGGTTTTGAGTAAAAGTCACTGGAAGTTTATTTACTATTAAATAAAATTAGAAGCAAAAAATGTGGTTTATAAAAGAAGAATAGTTTGTGCTTTTCATTTTAGGCAGATTTTAATTCGTCTGCATGTTGTTTAAAAAAAAACGCCTGGCTCCACCTGGGCTGCTCAACCAAATTAGCACCATTCCGAGGGCCGCAAATGGCCCGCAGGCCGCACGTTGGACGTTTGTGAGGATTAACTGTAAGAAAACTCTTTTATTCTGTCCCCACACTGGTGCCGAGTAAACAGATTTACGTCCCCCTCTGCGCAGCTAACACAAGCGCACCCCGTGGGAGCTGCTGGATCGCTCATACGGCGTGTTGGTCAGCTATCCGCCACATGAGAACGGGTGGAAGATCCGGAGGCCCACGCCCGTCTCCGCTCTCGGAAGTGTGTGCGCTCCTTCCTGTTGTTTTAGATTCCGCTTTACTCCCCCACTGCTGCCAATCCACGACCTCTGACCCGCGGTGAACCCAGCTGTCAGCTGTCCTGGAAGGCTCGCTCTCTCCCAGTCTGTCCCAGTGAGTCATCTAAGATGTGAGCTGGATGCAGCTTTTTCTGTCAGAGGACTCATTGTGTGAGCACGAGCTGATCTTACTTTCTAGCTACCTCCGGAAAAGAAAGCGACTCCTTTGGATTCAAGCTGTAAAAATGTGATTTCATTTGCTTACGAAGCAAAATATATCAAAAACCTTTTCCAACGGAGGTGAAAGTTAGGACACCCAGAGCTAACTTTCCCCCTTTGGCTAAAACAACTTCAGCGAGACGCTGCTTGTTGGCATCTACCCAGTCTCTGATAATGGTCCCACTCCGCTTTCAGCTGGGAGACGTTTGAGCATTTGGGCTTTGACTAAGCCACTCCAGAAGAGAACTTTCTGTTTCTTAACTCTCAGCCAGTCCTTGATAGATTTAATAGGATGTTTGGGTAATCTTGCAGGGTTTGGTTCTGACTCAGTTTTAGCTTTTCCACAGATGGTCTCACAGTAGAACTCATGAGGAAAGCATCCACAAAGCATGACACCTCCGCTTCCATGCGTCGTAGTTAGTATCATGTTCTTTCCCTGGAGTATTGTGTTTGGTTTATGCCAAACTTGTTGTCTGTTCTAGTCCGAGGTGGGTAGAGGAGCCCAGAATTGTACTCAAGTAAGAGTAAAATTACTTCAATTTATGTTTACTCAAGCAGAAGCAAAAAGTACAGTGCAGTAAAACTCCTCCCAGAAAAACTAAAGGGGCAGTATTACGTATTTTCCAGGCACATAGAATCATTTTACAGCACAAGCAAGTAACTTTGTCACCTTCAGTTGTTATAAAAATGCTGTTTATATCAAATATGACTTAAAAGAAATTTGAAATTAATTGGGCCACTGTCCCTTTAAGAACATCCTGCTCTTTCCAAAACTTCGCCTTCAGGAAGTCATCACAACATCACTCCTCTGTTAACCCTTCAACAAAGTTTTTACCAGCATTTCACTGAGACGTGTCACGTATAATGAGCTCAGCAGATGCGCCGTTCCACCAGGCGTTGGAGGGTTGCTCTGTGAGGAAGAAGCTTAGAAACTGCAGCTCTGAGGAGGAGCCGAGCCTAGAAGGCAGCGCTAGGTCCATCCAGGCGTTTTGCACAGCTGAATGGCTGCCACGGGAGATTAAATGATTCCTCAAACATGCATGAAAGAGTCAAAGCAACACTCCAGGTATGTTTTTGACGAGGGAACAACATTATAACACGATGTAAAGCTCTGGTTCTGGTGTCCAAATGATTCATATTTAGACTCATCTGAACATGATTCCAGAAGCCCGGTCTTTGTCTCCCTTCTCTCTGGCAAATGTTAGATGTTTTTCTCAGAGATCAAATGTTTCCTCTTTGAACACCTCCTTTGGAAGTTCAACCACAGGAGGTGTGCTGTCTCTGTTTGATTGAAGAGGCATGCACTTTGATATCAACAGGAGCAAAATCCTGTGATGATGTTTTACAGTTTTGGAGATTTCTTTTAGCCTCAACCTGCTCAGACAGCCAGACCTGGGCACGCTGGCCGTTCCTTTGAAGGCCCTCCACTTGTAGACTATTTTGTGTGCAGTGGAAAGGCTGATTTTAAATAGCTTTGCAAGCTTGTTAAATCCCTTATAAGATTTATTAGCTGCTACAGTCTTCTTCCTGAAGGCCTCCAACGGCTTTTTTCTCACTTTATTGTTAGCACTTCAGCAGTCAGGAGCACACCAACCTAAATGTCTGAAGGTTTAAACAGGGAAAACCTCCTTTAAAATACTGATTAATGATGTTTTAGTCATGTGAGTAACGGGCGACTAAAAACGACTTATTCCTCAGCAGCAACTTCTCCTGTTATTGCAGAAAATTATCATTATTGTGGAAACATTTAAAACATAAGAATGCGAGAGAAAACACAGGCTTTCATATGACTATAAACATGCACAAAGAACCTATTAAATTACCTGGAGACCTAAACGCCTTTGGCTGCAGATCTTCAAAACGTCCAGGAAAGGAGCAACACAAACTCAGGAGGAAGCGGTTCTGCATCGAAACCCAAATGGCCAGAAATCGCAGCTGGATCCGCAGCGACAGGCCCGTTTTTTTTTTTTGTTTTGTTTTTTTTTAACAGGGAAACATATGGAGTGTGTCTTCTGCTGGACATGGTTGTTCCGACACGTCCCAACGGACCCGCAGAGGCTCAGCGCTGATCGATGAGCCGCGGCGACCGGACGGGCTGCGCACTGCCGTCCGGCACGCTGCTGCTGAACTCCTCCGCCTCCGCTGCTGCTCGCTGCTGTTTCACGCTGATGTGAAAAGCAGTTGGAAGTGTACGTGAATAAATACATGAAGGAATAATAAAAAAAAAAAAAAAAAAAAAAAAAAAAAAAAAAAAAAAAAAAAAATTAATTAAAAACGATGAATAAGAGGCTGAATAACCGAATGGACAAATAAATAAATATATAAATCCAATAAATAAATAAATAAATAAAAAGACTGAATGTAAGGATGAACGCATAAAAATACATACACAAAAATAGATAAATAATAAGAAGAAATAGTAAATGATAGTGCCTTTATACATGATTAAAATTATTTTTTTATGATGTCACACAGTCAACTAAAAAGCATAGTGCAAAATCTAACAACGCAACAATAGTTTTTTTTTTTTGTTTGTTTGTTTTTTTGTTTTTTTAAATCATTGCTGTGTAAAACCTGGTTGAACTGACTTTTGAAAAGTTGTTTCAGTTCATTAAAACGTGAAATTAATCTAATCAAGACGTTTGACTGAGCTGATTTAAATGGTTTCTGCAGCTCTCGATGTGCCGATGAGAAGGTAAAGCAGTCGTGCGTGGGTAGGGACACGTCCAAAACACGCGGGTGTCGAGTTATGAAACATTTGTTTTCATTAAGGGAGACACGAATCAGCTGATTTATCATGAGGAGGAGGACTGGTCATACATGCTCTCAAGCAAGGGCGCACTTCCCGGGAGAAAAGCTAACTCCTGACCTCTGGGTCAGATCAAAGCCTGTTCATGTCTTAGAATGGCCTAGTCAAAGTCCAGACATAAAAATTCATATTCACAGACGCTCTCCGTCCAATCTGACTGAGCTTGAGGTATTTTGCAAAGAAGAACTGTGAGAAAAGCTGTTGGTGGCACACCCTGAATTTTTGTGTTTCTGTAACATTTTCCCTTCACGTCACAATTATGCGCTACTTTGTGTCGGTCCACCTCGTAAAAGCTCAATAAAAAAACCACTGACAAACTCTGAAACATCCGGAAGGTATTGATACTCAAACGCATGAAGTCACTTGCTCATAAATAAAATCTAAAAGGCAAAAATATCTGCCCATCAGTGTGTGTTATCGTGCTGTTTTGTAAGATGAAAGGGTGAGGCTGAGCGAACAGGAGGTGCAGAGGTGCAGGAGTGGAATGAAAACTTAAAAAAACAAAAAAACCCAACAAACAATTAAAATGTCTGCTGGGAAATCAGATCAAATTCAGACAAGAAGAGAAACAGGAAACAAGGCATAATTATGCTACATTATCATCTAAATACTGACTTCATCCTGGCTGCTTCACTGTTAAAGGTCAGTTCCTCCAAATCCGAGATCGTAGCACTGAGCAAAACAAGGGAGGAGTGCCTTCTCCAGGTCGGGGAAGAAGTCCTGCCCCAAGTGGAGGAGTCTAAGTATCTCGGGGTCTCGTTCACGGATGTGGGACCAGAGGAGCAGAAGCTCGATAGGCGGACTGGCGCGGCGTCTGCAGTGATGCGGGTTCGGTCATCCAGGAGGGGCCCAGAGCAGAGCCGCTGCTCCTCCACATCGACAGGAGCCAGCTGAGGTGGCCTCCCTTGGTGAGGGGTTCTAGACCCAGAGGAAGACCCCAGGACACGCTGGAGGGACTGGGAACGCCTTGGGATTCCCCCAGAGGAGCTGACCCAAGTGGCTGGGGGGAGGGAAGTCTGGGTCTCTGTGGTCACACTGCAGAAACACCAAATCCTAACAAGCATTTTAGGCTAATTTCTAGTGCAAATGTCTTAGTACACTTGAAGTAAGACTAAATTAACTTACAGATAACATTTCAACATGACATAGGAGCTCGTTTTGAGTAAATAATTCTTGAATATAGATTAAAAAGTAGAGGTGGGTGGATCGATCCACAATATTGATAATATATCAGTATCAGCATCGGATCGATGCTAGTGTGGTAATATCAGTACTTTAGATTCAGATTCCCTCTTAAATCCGCCTCAACAACGATTATTCTTTGTATTCGCTCTCAAATGATCATTTTTTGCACTTTGTTTTAGCAAAAAAATGCACACAAATTTGTTTTTTTTTCTTCCCCCTCTTGTTTCTGTTTATTATGTGAATACATGATTAAAATATTTGTAAACTTTGTCCAAATTCTGTCCCAGGTTTTAAGAAAACAATTGAAAAACCACAAAAGGTCAGAAGTTTGATGATATGTCAAACCTAAGTAATAAAACAATATCAGTCTGATACCGGCCCTGGATTTACCTGGTATCGGATTCATACAAAACATGCGGCATTGCACACCTCCATCAAAAACTGCTCGCTCAACTGGAAGATTATTTCACTTTTAACATGGGAAAAATGCCTTGCTGTAAGTGAAACAATCTGCCAGAGCAACTAGAAATTTTAATCTACATTCAAGAATTATTGACTTAAAACAAGCTGAAAAGTTACTTCTAAGTTATTTTAGTCTCATTTCAAGTATACTAAGGTATGTACTAGAAGCTAGACAAAAATACGTGGTGAGATTTGGTGTTTTGGTGTTTTGGCAGTGCAGGCTGTTGCCTCGAAATGCTGGGAAGCTTCACCAAACCCACCAGAAACCAGCAGGTGTGACTGTTTCAATGTGATCCAAAGAATCAGCATAATTTCCCGCAAGCTTATTCTTTAAATGGTTTTAGCCGCTGCAGCTCTGTGCATTTAATTCAGGTTTGGGTTTTTTTTTTTTTATTTAAACAAACAGGGCATTGTGCCGTGCGACGAAGTGTTGCCGCTCCAGGTGGGAGGTAAAAACTTCCAACAGCTTGTCTCTTCAGCTTCTCCTTCCTTTTTTTATTCCAGCCGGTCCGTTTCCGGTAAGATAAATATGTAAAGACCAATCAGCTCTAAAACAACACCAGGAAAAGTCATGAGCTGATGCTGCCAAATCCTGCCTCCAAGGTGTTTTGAAATCTTACACTAAATATCCTCTCTACTCTCATCAAAACTCATTACGTCCCCTCATATACATAATCCTCATTAATCCTACTTGTACTCATGAGCAAAGCGTTAAAAAAAAAAAAAAAAAAAAAAAAAAAAAAAAAAACCCTCTTTGAAATGAGAGTCTGCCTCATTCCTGCTTTGGTGCCTCCAGACAAAAATATCTCAGGAGACCAGTAAAAACGTCAAATTCAATTATGCCTTTCTCTCTTTTTTTTTTTTTTTGGGATGCCACACACACACACCCCACCCCACACACACTTAAGTAAAAACTGTGTGAAAAGAAGAGGAAGTCCTGAGGGCTTTGAAAGCATGATTGGGAGAAAGCTCTTGTGCTGGTGAGAAAGGGAAAGGTGAATAACAGACCTTGGTAGTCGGCAGCCAGCACAAAGTGGAGTGGAGAGCTCCTTTCTCAGTGCCAGAGAGGGAGACCCTCACGGGGGGGGAGTGAGGGCCCAGGGCCCTCGGCAGACCAGGACCTATGCTTAATGAGAAATTCCTGGGGATTTAGAGGGGCGCAGAGGTCTTCATTTTCTCACTGCGCCCACCGGCCCCCGGTAGCCGGGTGGCGAGGCTTCTCTTTCAGCCCTGCAACGTCCCCAGAGGAAGGGTGAATCCCCCCCCCCCATTCAACAGGAGCGGGGGCCCGCCTGCCGGCTGGATTATGTATATGAGACATGGGTTGTAGGATCGCAACCTGCACACTGCAGAAAAATGTCAACAAGTCATTGAAAGCTGCACCTGCCATCACCATCAGAATCCCGACTAATTAAGCTTCTGCACAGTTTCAGCGATGCGCGAACACAATGGGGGGGGGGATGTTCAGGGTCTGGAGGGAAAAAACAAGATGATTTTAAAACGATTTAATGCACCAAAATCTATCATTAAAAGTCTGTCAATAGGTTACATTTCCAATTATTCCAGAAGGTTTGAAAATATCATGAGCAATTTTAGTAAGTTTAACCAAAACCAGACGGTGTGAAATTCTCATCCGGTCACTTTTTCACTTCCGCAAACAGAATCTCTACTTTGACAAACTATATAATAACTCATATCCAGAAGTTACATTAAAATCCAACATGCAATTTATTGTGACCTGCAAAAGTTTTCATATCCCTTGAAGTTTTTCAAAATGTTTTACCTTTTCACAAACGTAGCCGGTAAAATAGATCAACGTTTTTGTCAATAAGTGTATTTCTAATGTTACTACTGACATTAATCCCCCCGATGTTCCCAACAATCTAAGTAATCCACAAATGCAACATAATCAAAAATAAAATTAGTTGATAAACAAAGGTATGGGTGAAAAACTGGAATGACATAAGGGAAGATATGAAGAAAACGAGGAGCAAAAACTCATAGAAAGCCAAGAAACCAGCTGAAATCTGTCAGTATTTAGAAAGCATTAATGCTCTTATGTGCAGAGTAGTAGGACGGGTAAAAGCAAAGAGACCTTTGTTTAAAACATTTGCTGTTGGAGAACTTTCTAATGGCAAATACAGCTGCATCTTTAAACCTCTATGTTTCAGTCAGTACCACTGAAAGCATTAACATGTTAGTGGATAGAACATCATTCCACCGTAAACCAGTCACACCAGCTGCCCCATGTAAGATTTCTGACTGAGGAGTCAATGGAGTGAGCAAAGAGTTGTCCAGGAGCCTATGAGCATTCGCAGAGAGCCTCAGAAACACCTGGAAGTAGCAAACACAGTTCTTTCCATGAAAACAATAAGTAATGCACTCAACAGCAATGGAACACTCACTGCGCAAGACTTCACTGCTGAAAAAAAACCATGTTAAAGCTTATTTAAAGTTTGCAACAGAAGATTTGGACAAGCTAAATACTGGGAAAAACATGAAAATGGGAAGATTATGACACAATTGCAAACTTGCAAAGAGATGGCCGCCTACTTTGACCAGGCGAGAGCAGTCCAAGTCCTGGAGGAACATTGTCGTGCATGCTTTAGTTCACTGCTTGAACGCAGCTAAATTGTTTAAACTCGACATTAGTTGGCTCCTGTAAAACTGCCAGGTGTTTCTGAAGCCCACCCCTGACCCCTACAAATCTGGTGGTGGCAGCATCATTGTGTTCCTCTGCAGTTTAGAGGGACAACTACACTACTTAATATAACTGGTGTTCATTGTTGTAAGCAGTATCTGAATATATACACTCACGCAGTCACACACCTGCGATCGATTGTAAAAAAAAAAAAAAAAAAAAAAAAAAGACAGCAACACATTTTTACTGTCTTTTTTGTTGTCAACGCCATAAATACCACAAGATATCGTGATACAGTTTTAATGCGTATCACCCATCCCTCCTCAGGTACGCTGAATAAACTATTTTTATTTTACCATTTATCACTTTCCTTCCACTTCATAATCCTGCATCACTTTTTGCTGGCTTATCACATAAATACAATGAAGTTTTTGTCAGTAACGCAACAAAATATTGAAAAGTTGAAGAGGTGTGAATACTTTTGCAAGGCCCTGTAACTACTTACATCAATAAATGCCTGGGGTTTCTGTTGCAGCAACAAGGGAAACTTCTTTATTGCAGCAAGTGGATCTGACTTCTCCTAACATCTGTTAAATTATGTTTTGTGGACTAAATTAGAGATTAAGTTCAACAAAATGAATTTATGACAGAAAATCCGTCGCTCTGATGAAACCAAATTCATTGAAATATAACAAGAATAGAGTAAAAATAGTGTTTAGAGGGTTTTTTTTTTTTTTAATGGCTTACAGAGAGACAGCAGACAATAAAGACTTAATGACAAGATTTTCTCAGATTTCCCAGATTCATAAGTTTACTTTAAATGATGCCTCCTTTAAAATAACTGCAATAAATGAGATGTTTTCTTTTCTGGAAATTTACATAAACACTCTGGAGACACTGAACTCACAAACAGATTAATTACCACTTTTAAATTATGTCCAAACTCTGCTCTGGGAATCTATCGACGTTAAACAAAGACTCCGCAATCCAGAACTTTTCCTCCAAATGGACTCCATCAGACCAACAATCTCAGGCGAGGTGGAGATTCAAGAGGTCACGCATGATTTTAAAATGATCAAACCGTTAAATGAGGAGCCGTGCTTCTCCAGAAGCAGAGCCAGCGTCAGCTGCAGAGCTCCTCAGTTTCAGGATTTTGCCTCCTCTCTTCTCCTCCAGCAGAGGAGTCGGGGGCAAATCCACAGGAGTTAATTCAGAAAATGTCCAATCAGAAGAATGAGAGGGGCACCGAGGGGCCTCCAAGATGCAGCTGCCCACGTCAGAGCCTGTTTGGATCCACTCGGGCCCCCTGGCTGAGCAGCTCTCACAGCTGGCCCCTCGGCCGGGCTTCAGAGACGCAGCGCCGAAATGCCCGGACGTGGTGTGGAGGGAGAGTTTGGCTCCACTGGCGGCACAAACAAACCCCAGTTGGCAGCTTGATGGCTTTACAGGGACGGCGTCCTCTCTCCGGGGATAAACCCCTCATGATGCCACGTCAGTTTTCCACACTCAGGGCTGCCTGCGTGGGGTTTTCCACCATCATAACCACAGAGCCCCTTTTCAGAACGTCAGCCTCCACCAGCCTCCGGTTTGCTGGGTGAAACCAGTGAAATATGATTAAAAAGCACAAAGAAAAGCATAAACAAAATGTTTGATGCTCTTTCTGTATAAAAAGTCCCTTACTTGTTTACAAACTGCCATTTTAAAGTCTAAAAGTCAATGTTCCTTTGTTATTCCCATTTTGAAGAGTCGATAAGAGAAATTGCGCTCTGTGTCACCTCATAATTATTCCCCTGGGAAACAGAAACTCATGGATTGATAACCAAACGTTCTTTTACACTTGTTTAATATGGATTATAAGAACATTTTCTCAAAGATTTTCCTTAAAATGTGGAATATTTTTCCCACTGACTGAATGTACTGTAGATCAGAAGCTGCAATGAAGGGCCGATTGTGTATTTTAAGACTTTTAACATGCAGGGTGCTATATGTATGACACTAGGAATTACAGTAAAACTGAAGGTCTGCTGGATTCTTAAATATCATGTTTGCACATTGTTCAGGTTGAATTTTCATCAGTGAATTTTCCATGTTCAAATGGCCACATCCACTTCCCTGGACTAAAAGGCGCACAGCTCAAAGCTCTCATCAGGCAACGATCTGCTCTGCAGCTGCAGATTATTAATCCAAACTGCCAGATGAGTTTTTAACTTGACATCGAATCAGCGATGAGCTGGTTTATGTTGGTCAACATCATTTCAGAGCAATCATCCGTCCTCTTGTAAACAAAACAGCCACAGATTTTGGATTTTAGAAAACCATCCTTGCGCCGTCTCTCAGCTTGAGCTTCAGGAAAGCTTTGCATTTTTTAACGTTGAGCATAAATTTGAGGTATATATGAAAAGATGCTTCAGTCTAAAACGCAGTTCAGCTGTATTAAAGCAGGTTAGTGCGGTCTGGTATCCCAATACAAAGAGCAGTAGCGTGTATGTTTCTGCATCTTCGCAGTTTATCTGACTCAACTGATTGAAAATATAGCAAGACGTAGACTTTACTGTCTCAGACATGTT